>SNQJ01S0013828.1:79836-102062 GCA_010110895.2 Picea sitchensis
TACGAGTAAGAAAAACTGCTATAGAAACATTTCTCACTTAAGTTTCCTAAAGCTAAACTGCATTTTGCTCTTGTCTAGTAGCCAATAATGAAATGTCACTTGGCTCTTTTTTAAATTGCTCGAGCTTTTTCAGTATTGGCAAGCGTAAGGGTTGTGCATAATACTGTATAGTATAGCTTGTTATGCTTATAAGCTTGAAGCAACTACAAATGTTTATGGTGAATTTTAATATTTTTTAATATATATATATATATATATTATTGCCATCCCCAACCCGCCGTCCCCTGAAAATTTTGGGGGTGCGCTCTAGCCATCCCGGGGACGCGTCCCCCCGTCCCCGCCGTTCCCCCGTCCCGAAAACCAATGCAACATAGATAAATTAAAAGTTCTGAGATACAAAAAAAAATGTTCTGACAAATTTTCTGAAAGACTGAGACATGATTGGAAACTCCAATCTCAATGCATACGAAAACATAAAAATTCCCTCTTCAATTTCCAAGCCAATGTGTAGATTGCAATCACAAATGGATTCCCCTCTGAAATCAACTCCAACAGCAGGCAGAGTTTACTCACTAAATCAGCTCCAAACTCTCCAGATGCAAGCAATGACTTATAAATGAGGCTATAGAGGCTTTTGAAGAGGTAAGAGAGGGTTAGGTTTCTTTATCTTTTTTAGTTTGTTAATATTTTACTTTTCACATTAGACACATAAAAGTGCCTGACACTGACTCAGGCAAGTCAGACAGTGACTTGGCCAAGCCAGACAGAGTCACCTGCTCCACTTCTGCAGAGTCAGCAGGCCAACTCAGCTCTTTTTCTCACCATGACAAGTCAAACTTCGCCAATTCTAAGTGAATCGGCCAAGTTTGAATACACTGCACATACCCATGAACAGTTATTTACACACACAATCAAGGCTTCCACAATCATCTATGTTCTTGACCAGACAAGCATGAAACTAAGTGGACTTACTTCCTTCTCCATTTGGTAATGCCTGATCAGATGTGCTAGGAGCACTGTTAGAACTGGCATCCAAGTCCATGCCAATAGAATCTTGTGGCTGAGAAAAGATCCACTCAGCTGCTCTCTCAATAATACCACCCTGGAGAAGGAAAAAAATCAGTAAGAAGAAGCTTACAAAATATATGTGTAATCATATTTCAAGAGAAATCACATTATATACAGAATATATAACAAATATTGATTCATTCAGCACTGAGGTGAGTAGCAGATATCCATCCAGCATAGGGCCATATTTCCAAAACAGTGAAAGTACCAAAAGGCATGCTAATACATTTCTTCTCTTCCATATTCACGTATGTGGCAACCAAACATATGTTCTACGCAATGCAGAAATAATTTTATATGCTACAGAGGCAAAATCATCAAATCAGACACTTACTGTGGCTCTTAATGCTTTTCGAGCAACATCTGCTTCAAATCCAAATCCAACAAGAGTATCCACAAGTCCTTCATCAACAGGTGGCTTGAGCTTTGTGTCATTTTGCCTTCCAGTAGATATAGGTGTATCAATATCTGCTTTGAAAAATCACCAAACCAATTATTATTAACATGTATAAGTCCTTAACGTATAAGATCATTCATGTGCACACTAAAAAGCCGGTTCTTCTTAATATTTTCAGCTCATAAAATAACATAAACTAATAACAGAAGATTCAGTATTACAGGCACAAAAAGGCAACTATAAGATGCTGAACAAGATCCTCAAAGTCCCGAACCTGGGTCCTCCATGTGGGATAGAAGCCAATTCATTGCATCCTCGACTCCTGTATTTGAGGTGTTGATAGCAGCTTTTTCACAATGAAGACGAGGAAAACCCATGGCTGCAAGCTGTGACACAATAGCTTCACTTGCTGAAGGCCCTCTCTGAACTGAATGTTAAATGTGATCTCTGTTAGAGAATTAACATTCATGGCGCAAATGTGCATAGAAGAGCTTTTAAAAAGTAAACAGCAATAGGATAAAAGATAAATTAAATTATAGTTATAAATATTAAATACACATGATTGAAATACTGCTCAGGCTTTTACCATTTTCAGGTAGTAACTCCTCTCCTGGTTGCAAACCTTTGCTATGCATATGGCTGATATCTATAATGTCAGGAACATCAATAAAAACATCTGGGCACAGAAAACCAGAAGAGAAAATCAGCATTGCATTAAGGCAAGAAGAGAAAATAGCAACACAATGACAGCAGCACATTTATTTTAATATCTAATAACATAATGGTAAAAGAGACAATAAGCATTTTGAAAATTCAATGTTGGAAAAACAAACAGGATAAAATCTAGGATAAGATCGATACCAAGTTTTTTAGGAACCCAACCAGCCTCCATGACAAACTTGCGCATATGTAGTACCAAATAATCAGGAAAAGTTGCCAGACCAGCAGTTCTGCACAAGAAATTGTGAATCATGGCATTTATAAAAGGGTAGGATTGCCTTACAAGTTGCGTATGGTTTTAAGTTATCTAGCATAGTATCTTACTTAACTGCTGTCGTCTTAGCATGCAGTGCAGTACTATAAAATTCATGCACCTCCTCGGGTGCTGAGAAACTCGCTAGACATGCTGATAATGGTACTCTTGGACGAACAATTTCCTCATTGTTACTGGTTAAGAAGCAGATAGCTCATGCATTAAATGCCTCATCCTAAACAACTGTCATAATGTCACATAAAGAGAAAATAAATACTAAAGATAATTCCTGTGCTTTGAGAGAACTTACAAGTTCTCTCCTGCTGATTCCTTCTCTGCTTTTTTCTTCTCAAAAGCTGCTACCTCATCTGAAAACTCATATACAACAAAATCATTAAATCCAAAACACAATTATGCAATCTCATTCTAAGAATATTAATGCATGTCCAAACACTTACAAGGTCTTACCCTTATTGATAGTTGCATGTAAAGGAATATTCAGAGAAAGAACATTGTCAATTCTTTTATTGTATGAAACTTTCCCAGATGGACAAAGAATCCGCTCTTCAACACAAAACTTAAAACATCTAGAAGGATCCAATTGAGGGTTTCCTGCATTGCTTCGCTCAACATGGTCAAGTAGATGTTGAAAGAACTCCAATACATCCTGCAGCCCAGTTGCACAAGAAACGAGTCAGGAAAACAGATTCAAGAGAAAAGTTATTTGGTGTCTATGAGATGTTACATTTTCATCAGAATAAATTCAGAATGCAACAAACTTTCAGATTTTAGTTATAATGTTTTTTAGACATGGGATATTTTAGGCAGCCTTTCAAAGCTCAACACCTGTATATAAGAATCTTAGAGGAAATTCAGTGACTGCTTCCCCTCTGGTAAAACATTTTCTTATTCAAAAGTAATTAAATAAATAAAGGGGTAACAGCCTAATTAAACATGCATAATTTCATAAAAACCTGCATACAATATCACAAATATGGGAGAGTAATGCTGGAAAAATATGGTCAGCCTGTTAATTGATTAGATATTTTAATGAGAATGTTTTGATCCCGGAATACTTTGAACACTATAATTCTGTGATATTCATAATAAACCTAAGTTGCACGAAACGGGGAAACGTTTCTAAGTTTTTGAAACCGGTACAGTACGAAACAGGCCCTCAAAAAAAGGAAACATCGGGGGAAACGCTGGGGGAAACGCCATATATAAAAAAATAAAAATATATATATTTAGTTATTTTTAAATTTAACAATATATTGCAAGAAAAACATTATAAAAAAAAATTTAAATGAGTGTTTGGGGGCCCCACAGCCCCCTATTTTTTTTTTGGCCTCTAAGACACCTTAGAACCGCCGAAACGCCCACTGTACGGGCTGGTACAACCTGGAAACGCCGCCGGCCATACTGTACATCATTTCCAAATAGAGAAACACCGTACAGTACGGCCGGCGGCGTTTCCTAGCCGTACCGTACACGTTTCGGCATTTTGGATCGTTTCCGACGCCGAAACAGGGGGGGGTAGGGCGTTTCCTGCAACTTAGTAATAAACCATGTATTAAAAATTGTCAGTACCTGACCACTGCCAAAAACTAAAAACTGCAATGCTTGTTCACATATGGGTCCACCCATGAAGTTGCATCACACTCTATTGTTTTTGGCAAACAGAAATGTCACATCTAGAAATTGAATCTTTTGGAAGACAAACATGTGTACAACGAGAATTCCACTTGTAGCATGAAGAAGAATCGTAAGAATTTTTTTAGCTTTCATTTGATACATTTTTGGATAAAATATTTAATTTTTAGAATCATAAGAATTATTAGAGTTTTTTATCATATTTAAAGTGGTAGATTTTAATTTACTTGACTGGATATACTAAGAGTTTGAAATAATGAGTAGCATGTGTTCCCTCCACCTTAAGGTATGTTAAACATTGAATTTTGTACAACTGTCTTGCAGGCACATTATGGACTCGTTGTACTTGCAATTTTTTAATTTTTTTTATGTACAGTAAACATATTTTTTTAATTGCAAATTGAGACTGATTGAAATCTAGATGCTTTATAGACAGCTCCTGTGCCCTACAATTGTCTCCCATGTGCTTTCATAAAACAAAATTCAAAGCATCTTTTCGTAGAGGATAACTGACAATTTTGAAAACAATTTCTTCGTAGGTTTTTAACATTTACATTTTAAGATATATGAGTTTTATGTAAGCATTTAATGGGAAGTCAAAACAGAAAATATAACCATGTAAAGCATTTAATTTCAAAAATAATAAATATTAACCTAAATTCAAGAGAATGCATATTTGTAGAAAAATAAATCATGTTTGACAAAAAAAGTAATTTTGGTTCAGAAGAAATATTTTTGGATGGCGCAGTGGTTGAATTCAGCTTACACAATTCTTGGCTGAAATCTACCTTGAGAAGGTTTACCACTGATATTCGATTGAGACATTATCTCGATCAAACAGATTTTGGTTACGAAATATTCCAGCCCAAAATTTGGACAATGAATTTTTCCTGGTCAAAATTTTCAACCAAAGGTGAAAATATCTCAAACAAAAACTTTGAAAACAATTATCAACCAAACAATTATTTGATCAAGATAGGATTTAACAAAATTCAAGAAAAAGTATAGTTGTAGAAAGTAGGAAAAAAAATCCTATCTGACAAAAAGTAATTTTGGCATGGACAAAAACTTTTGGCTAGCCTCTGCCATGGCTGAATTCAGCTTACACAATTCTTGGCTAAAATCTGCCTTTAGAAGTTTGATTGGTGATACTTGATTGAGATATTATATGGATCAAACATGTTTTGATCAAGAAAAATTCCTGCCCAACATTTGTGTTGATTTTTCACAGTGTTTTCTCACCCTGCAATTTACCCCAATCCCGGTTTCAATCACACCTTATCACTCCAAAATGTTTAATGCCCTTTTCCCAATATTAATGAAATTTGCAAACATTAATATGCATTAAATTTTGCCCTTTCCCAATATTAATAAATTTGCAAACATTAATATGCATTAAATTTTGAAATGAAATTTTGACTGAAACACATGAAATAAATAATCTTTTCTATGGCTGTCTCAAAACTCAGAAAATATATCAGCAAGCACACACATTTAATGACACAAAGAATTTTGGTTCCACTGAAAACCCTGTGGGGAAAACCAGTGTGAGAGAGGGAGTTTTTCTTATTTCTTCAAATCTGGAAATTACATATCAGCAAAATAAAAACCAACAGCTTGTACTTATCTCTTCCCTCGCTTTCGCATTCAGAAATTATCAACACCTTCAAACTGCAGACCGGACAGCCTATACCGCATCTGACCATTTACTTTTGAAAACGTGCTCCGTAAATTTACAAAGAATCAGAGCAGGTCAGACGGATCGATAAAATCGCCTCTTTTCGGCCCGTAAAAACGCTAGCTCCGTGAATTTACAAAGAATCGATAGGCTCTGTGTACAGTAATACAAATGCTGCTGTACCAAATCAGACTGCTGATTATTTAATGTTGTTATTGCCTCTATTTGCGTGCTGCCCAAAATTAGCCTTGAAAATCGCGGTTCTCCTCTTTGTCACGCTTCTTCACTTTCTGAAAATAGAAACCCTTCTCCTGCTCTTGCTCTCTCTCAATCTCTCAATCTCCAAGAAAGAATGAATATTCATTTGGCCTTTTCCTCCTTTAGAATCTCTAAGTGACTCTTAGGTTTCTTTTGATCCAAGGGCTCACATTGCCCAAGATCAATGGTGAGAATTAAAATGCTCCATTAAATTCACTTTTATTTAATTTCACTCACCCAACCTAAATAAAACCCACTTGGTGCTTTAAGTTCCAAGTCACTTTTCATTTTCTAATTTAAAGTTTACTTTACCACTTATAAAGTGACTTTATGAAAAAGACCCACTTTAAGTTGTGGACCACATCCCTAGGTAAAAGTTTAAAAACCCATAGGAACCACTCTTGTCTCAAGGTACAAATTCATTAAAATTCCTCAACACTCCTCTTTACCGGAGGAAAGTGTTTCTCACCACACCCAACTTGTCCCCGAAATGAACATGCTTGCCCCATGGTAGGCTCATTAAAACATCCATACCGCTTCATCCGCTCAAGACAAACCTTCAAGCTTTCACAATGCCCTCCAACATAGTCACGTATGGAATGATATCGAATGTCAATATGCTTTTAGATCTATCATGAAATACCGGATTCTCCGTAAGCTTGATGCGTACTGACATCACGCAGAATCACAAGGATCCAAAACACCCTCCATAGTTAAACAACATCTTTATAAGCCATACGTACTTCACACAACAAGCCGCATTCAGCTTCATATACCGTATGAACTCGCTAAGCACCGACTTCTACTTCCGGGATCAACCACCTATTAATCGCCGGGCCAACCCAATCCAAAACAACATCCGAAGTACTCTTCCGATCAGAAACACACCCTGCCCAATCCGAGTCTGTAAAACCAACCAGACAAACTCCATCTCATCTATGATAGTCCAAACCATAAAATACCGTACCACAAAGATACCTAAAAACATGTTTTGCTACCACCCAATCACTCTCCTAGGCTCCACCATAAAATGACTAATAGTGTTGACAACAAAAAAAATACCTGGCCCGTTATTGACCAAAAACATCAATGAACCGATCAACTAACAATATAAAGTGGAAACCACCAACTCTGACTCAAAAGCATTGAGATTCTTCTAGTTGGTAATCATAGGAGTGGTCATGGGTTTGCAATCACCCATGTTGAACCCGCTAAGTATATTTCAATCAAGGTATCTTGTTCCTCGCCCCTGTGAAGATATGCCCTCCTCTGTCATGCTACCTCCAACCCTGCTATTAGAAATAGTGCATCACCCGCGTCCTTCATATCAACCTCAAGCAAGATCCTCTTGCAACCCTCAACGCTTCTACCGTGATGAAAAAGATCATCCACATAGAGAACCAAAATAAGTGGTTCACCCCCAATCACAATGTAATAGAGGTTCACATCCCACTCACCGTGTGTCCACCAGAGTAGTATCAATGCGGAATAATGCTCTTGGAAGCTGCTTTCAAATTCATTGCCCGCCTGTTGCGCACACATGAGTCTCCTCACCATGTACCACAAAGCCCAATGGTTCTACATACACCTCCCCGATCCAAAACCCGCTCGTAAATGCGGTTCTTCACATCCATCCGAGGTGGATCTTCCAACCCATCTCTCGCCGTACGTAGAAACAACTCGATCCGGGATAGGGACAAGGTTCCAGCAAATGTGTGCCAAAGTCTCATCATAATCCACCTCTACCAGGAGTAACCTCGCCACTCTAACCGAAGCCTTGTAATTTCTCAATGCTCATCCGGCAAAGATGCTTTGATCTTGTAGAGCCATCTAGAAGTAACAAATGTATTTCCTCGTGTCTCTAATTCACCTCCTCCAAAAGATCATTCTTCATGATAGAGGCATACCCCTCAACCATAAAATTTCTCCAAACCTCACGTCATACCTCATAGCTAGAAGGTCGTGGACTCGATGTCGGGTCACCATAGCCATGTGTGAGTTACAAAATTCTCCTCCTATGGCTCATTTCTAGTAGCTCTTCGACCTCCAAAACACCGCCTCCTTCAGTGGTCTCCCCGGCCACTTGGGCTTCCTCTTCCCTCAAGGAACCTCTCATCATCACCAAGAAGCACCTAACTCTCAATTAACCAGCTCATGCAGGACTCAGCATCTACTCGCTCTCGCCTCGAACTCCGGTATCTCGTGCATTCGGGAACCCCTGTAATTCAATACCGTGGAAATCGGAACGGCCTCCGTAGTACTATGAGTACTACCAATCGTGACTATATCGCGGAACTCCAAGAACCGCCTCACATTGCTCTCTCGCTGGACTTCTCCTTCCACCTCGTGGAACCACCACCGTGGACTCAGAATTCGAAACACTGCATCAGCTGACCTCGTGGGTCCCGACCCTCGCGGGTCTCAACCAACCTCTCGCACGGACTCAGGTGCTAGGAGTCGGTGGCTTTCTCTGATCTAACTCTCGAGATTTCTCAAAGGCCTTCTGCTCCTCGTACTTTACATCCCGTCGAACAACTACTCTTTTCAATGCGGGTATGTAAATTCGATATGCCTTCGAGATCTCACTGTAACTCACAAAGATACCCTTCTCTTCGCGGTTCTTCATCTTTCCTCAACTCTTTGGGATGTAAGCAATAGGTGACAACCAAAATACGTAGGTGTCCCACCTCGGTGGCTTCGCCTTTAAAAGCCTCATCCTGTCACATTCCCCAAAGCTCTCTATGAGGGACTCATGTTCTAGTAACAAGAAGTGTTGCGTGCCTCTCGCCACAAAACAAAAGGTAACCCCCGGGATCATGGATCATCGCCTTCTTAGCCACAATGGATTCGTTTTCCTCTCTCGCAACCCCGTCACAGGCAACGGGGCCATTCTCTAGATGCCCTTCTCACACAGAATCAAAATCACTGAGGTACTCCTCCGCGTCCCACCTCAAACACCTCGGGATCTTCCCTGCTTGGTTCTCCACAAGAGCTTTGAACTCTTTGAATCGACTGAAGACTTCATCGTTGGTCTTTAAAAAGTAGATCCAGGTCTTCCGGAATAGTCATCTATAAACAATACATAGTACGTGATAACCACTCAAGGAAGGAGTTGACATCCTCCCGCTAACATCCAAGTGAATCAAATCCAAGATCCCCACTGATCTGCTGTCACTAGCAGGAAATAGAGCCTTGGCATACTTGCCTATGGCACATCCCCTTCTCTACAAACATCATACGCTTCAATACCGGTTCCTGCAAACCTCGGTGGTGGCTGTCCCCAGATCCTCGGGCCGGGCTTCCACAAGGTGACCCATCCTCCTCAGGCCAAATCTCGCACAAATCTCTGCTATTGGTACTACAATTCAATGCTCCAACTGCCTGAAAGGTCATCCTGTACAACTTCTCCTGTCGGACTCCTATCACTCTAGAAGAAGCAATATTCCCTCCCTTTGGGATACAAAAGCACCTGTCCCCCTCTAATACTCACCATAGCCTCGATCCTCAATAGTAGAAATCAACAAGGTTCCATGTCAAACTCGAACATAAGGTTATCGTAGACAATTTCTCGTGAGGAGGCACCGACTCGGAGTAACAGCCCCACCCCACGCTTCTCATATGACATCACCAAGCACCACATCGCCTCTAGTGTCCTTCTCTCTCACAACTTCCTAAAACTGACTTCGACATTCTACTATGTGACGGAAGCCACTATCAATGTACCAAAACTCAAGAGTAAAAGTACATAACCCGCAACAACTAAAGAGAACTCCCTATCAAAACTGATGTGAATTATCCATCATTAAGCCGCTACGTTCTTCTTATTCCCCTCTTCCTCTCTCCCATTGCAGTCGCGATAATGTTCCCTCAAGCCGCGTGCTCTTCCAACATCGACTTCATCCTTCTCCCCTTCTTAGGCTTCTCATTGTGTCCTCCCAGATTGCCCCTCTTCTTGGTTTTCCTCCAGTCGCAGTGCCACATTCTCCTCATCCTAATGCACACCAGACGAGCCAACAACATGCACATACCCTCTACGGGTATCCTCCTATACAAAGTCATCCCATAGCCTCTCCCAATTGGGAATTTTCTCCCTAGCCACAATGCCCTTAAGAAAAACAAACCGTTGTTTGGAAACCGCATTCAATGTTGTCCTCATAAGCTCACTGTCAGCAATGGCCTACCCCGTATCTCCAAGCTCATCTCTCACCTGTTTGATCCGAGAAAGATAACATGTTACAGACTCGGACTTAGTCATCTAGATGCTCTTCAATTTCTCTCTAAACACCATCTTCATGTTCTCATTGGAATTCTGAAACAAGTTTTTTAGAGCTGTCCACATCTCATGTAGATCACTCATGTGTCTTCTAAGACATATGAGGAATAATATGGTTCTTCACTGCATCAAACAATATCCTCTTTGTTTTGATGTCCTTCTTAGTGAAGGTGGTCAAGTCAGCTGGATCAGTCGGGATAGCAACTACTGGAGTAGCAGTATTACCCTCAACAATATCCCATAGCCCATTCTCCTGAAAGAGCAACACTATCCTTGCCTTCATGAACTAAAGTTCGCTGCCCAATTCATCCAACTCAAAACCAGCTATGACTAAATTCACTAACCGAACCAAAATAACTCAATCCCCAACCTCGGGCCGAAAACAATTTTTCTGCCCTCTTTGTCTCAGTCGGGGTCTCTCATCAAATGCTGTCCCAAAACAAAGTGAATTTTCAACGAACCAACTTTTGCAAATTTAAGTGTTTTACTTACAACCACGCCTGAGATACCATGTTGATTTTTCACGTGTTTTCTCACCCCGCATTCTGCATTCTTCTAACCTAAGCCAATCACACTCATTCCGAAAATGTTTAATGCCCTTTTCCCAATATTAATGAAATTTGTAAACATTAATATGCATTAAATTTCGAAATGAAATTTTGACCGAAACACATGAAATAAATAATCTTTCTATGGTTGTCTTAAAACTCAGAAAAATATATCAGCAAGCACACATTTAATGCATTTACAGATTTTTGGTCAAATCAACCTCGAAAAACCCTGTGGGGAAAACCAATGAGAGAGGGAGTTCTTATTTCTTCAAATCTGTACCATATATCAAAGAAAATAAAACCAACGCTTGTACTTTATTCCTTCCTCATTCGGTGGCAGAAATTCACTGAAGTGTTCCAATACCGCAGAACTCGAAACTGCAGAATCGGCAAAATGGACTGTGACGGACTATAATGGATTTTGAAAATCGCAGGCTCGTGAAATTTACAAAGAATGATGGTGGTCAGACGGATCAGACGGACTGAGCAAACGCCCCTTTTTCTTTCTCGATGAGCAGCCTTTTGTAATGTGTACACAAATGTCGCCGTATTCAATCTGTACCATACGGATTATTTAATGCCGCTGGCTGCCTCTGCATTTTTATGCAGTGTCTGCCTTTAGCCTTGAAAATCGCGGTTCTCTTTGTCATTTTCCTTCTAAAATAGAAACCCTTCTCCGTTTCTGCTCCCTCTCAATCTCTCAATCTCTCCAAGAAAGAATGAATATTCATTTGGCCTTTTCCTTAACCTAAGTGACGGTTAGGTTTCCTTTTTGATCCAAGGTCTCACATTGCCCAAGATCAATGTGAGCCCTTGGATCAAATGCTCCATTAAATTCACTTTATTTAATTTCTCACCCAACTTAAATAAACCCACTTGGTGTTTCTTTAAGTTCCTAAGTCACTTTTCATTTTCAATTTTAAAGTTCACTTTACCACTTATAAAGTGACTTTATGAAAAAGACCCACTTTTAAGTTGTGGACCACATCCCTAGGTAAAAGTTTAAAAACCCATAGGAACCACTTGTCCAAGGTACAAATCTTCATTAAAATTCAACAATTTGGACAATGAAGTTTTCTTTATCATTTTTTTCAACCAAAGGTTAAAATTTATCCAACAAAAAGATTTGAAAACAACTCTCAAATGTTTCAAAAAGATTTGAAAATAACTCTCAAATGTTTCAACAATCAATACCACCAAGATCAAGGTACATAAAGAGCTCAGTGCTCTTGATTAAATACCAATCCAATACCCTCATACGTGATAGAATCCAATGAAAATGTTGCAATCCTACCAATCCTGAAATCCTGAAAACTGTTAAGTCTGTAGGATTTTGAATGGGATATGAAATTCTATTTTCTCCATATGAAGTCCGATGAGGTTGGAACCACTCTCAAACATCCTGAAACAACTAAGTTCTAACGATAATGTTAAAAAGGCATTTCCTTTATCTTTTCTTTTTATCCTTTTACTTTAACAATTCAGCATTATCATTAATTGCTAGCGTTTTTGGTCAAACCCTTTTAAAGAAAAATTTAATCTTGCATGTTGGTGGGGTGTAGTACCTACTTGGCTGAGTCACTTGACTCGGCCGAGTTGACGGGTTTGGTACCAAGCTAGCCGAGTCAAGCCTTGACTCGGCCGAGTTGACGGGTTTGGTACCAAACTAGCCGAGTCAAGCCTTGACTTGACCTGTTCGGTCCCAAACCGCCCTGTTGAGTCAACAGAACAGCCGAGTTGGACCGATTTTGGGTCGGCTCGGTCAACTCAGTCGAGTCCAAGTCCACCGATTTTTAATATACTGTTGAAAACATGACATTTAACCTATACCTGCCATACATAGAAACTGTTAATTATAGACATGTCCAAAAAGACAGTCTTTCTCCAAAAAAGCAAAAAGCAAAAAGGACTGATCATGAAGAGATCTTCAACAAAAAAACAGTCTTCAGTCGATCTTCAACAAAAAGCAGGCTAGACTGATCATCTCGCATGCAGCTAAAAGCAGTCTCATTGGACTCAGTTTTTTACAAGGATCAAGAATATGTAATCATCTCTAACATGCAGGCCCCAGATCTCCAAACACTGAAACAAGCAAACTGTTAAAAATAGCAATTTTCTGGAATCTGATGAAACTGACTCTGGAAGGAGCCCTGATCAATGCCAATGTCTGGCTGCATCTGAAATCAGGATTCGGACCAATGTGATAGAATCTTGTTGGATCTTAACCCTCCAATTGCACAAGTACTATTGGCGGTTAACACTAATCATGGTCAAATCAAGATATATGTTCTACAAATTTTAGCAATGGTTCCAAGTGTTGATTCTATAACAGCTATCGTATCTTTAGCTGATTTAACAGAAATTTGTACACAACATACATTATAACTATACTTAACCATTGATGCAGCATTCCATGCAAAAGATACAAACTGCAAATACACCCTTTAAAATTTCATTAGTTGCGAATGTGAGTACAATACTCAAAACACACACCTTCATTGTTGATAGCATTACTGTTTATACATTACTCTTATAGAAATCTATAAAAATATATTACTTTATAAAACATCAAGTGCAAAATCATTGGTTTTGACCTCCATCTCAGCCTTTTAGGCATCCTGATTGGTTATGCATAAAACATGTGATTATTTAGCCTACCTTATGTTGCTTTAACAACATTCAACGCAACCTTGCAATGTATTCCAACCTATGCAACATTTTATAACCACAGTTTATCTTAACTGCAACTTTCCTAACCCTGTAACCTATCCATCAAGATTGGTATTAGCATGCATACATGTTTCATATTTCTATCCTACATTTTGAATTCATGAGATAAAATATGGAAGTATATATCACCCATTCCATAGGAATTGGCAATCAAGTGAATTTAGAATGTTAACATATGAAGGCTTAATCAGAATGAAAAAATCAATCATTTCTTGCTGTGTCTTTGATGCACCCCCTATTATTGTAAAACCAAAGCACACTTTTTTCATATACACTTTGTTTTAACATTGTGAGCACCCTTCTACCTTAATTTACAACACATGCTCAAGAACATATGATAAATTTGCTTATCACGTTTAAATTTTGTATTTTGCATAACTCAACTAAAGAAATACCTGTTGTCTAGTACTAGAGAACTCAGGATGACCGGTTCCAATAAGTGTCTTGAACATACGAGGCGGTATGCCTTCCTGCCTCTGAAAAAAAACAAAGAAAAGGAAAAAAGTGAAATGTAAAGCAAAAAAATTTATGTACTAACCATATCAAGTGAAGCAATAACACATGCTAGTTAAAAGAGACATTTCCTCCAATTCAATCAGTACAACATTTTGGTAACTCCATCACACGTGCATAAAGCACTAATTCCTCAAACTTACTAGATATCTCCAGAGTATAACAAACCATTTTATACTTTGGATTATACCAAAAACATTAAATAAAAATAGATCCAGCACCGTTCAACAGAGCTCTTTCAAATAAACAATGTTTTAATGTATATCCTTTGAACAACACTATACATCATAATGTCCCACCAATAATCTTCAACAGAGTAGATATTAATCTCCATACATATTACACATAAATTCAACATCTATTATCCTGGCAAAGGGGAGAGCAATATGATAAATTTTAAAGGACAAAATGTAGTCAAATGCTAGGTCACCAAAAATGGGAAACAGAAAATGGAACAAGAATCAGAACTAGATAATTTTTGGGGGATAGGATATGTGAACCACCCCCGTAGCTATATTTTAATTAATTAGCAATGTAATAATGTTGTGCCACAATATGAGAATGGGAACAAGAACAGGAACAGGAACAACTATGTAATGAGAAATGGCTCTCACAATAAGTTTCCGGTAACATAGGTCAAATGGATAGGTGAAACTTCAAAGCTAAGATCAATATCACATCTATGGAGTGTGCCTAAACATCTTTAGCCTATGTATATATATATACATCAAAGCTAAGGACAATTAAATTAAAGCAAAACCAAACAAAGATTGCAATGGAGCTTATCTCAAGAAGCTATAATCCAACCTGTGACTATTTAACCTCAGTGTCATAAATCTTCCTGTTCAACATGATCAATAACTACGATTTTCCAAACCTGCAACATAACCTAAGGTTATCAATCAAAGAAAGACCCAAAAATGAAATCTCACTACAACCCCATGCTAACACCAATCTCATGTAGGTAAGGCTATACAAACCTTGAATGTTCAAGCATCCTCATTGTCTATAAAGAAACCACAAATAAGATTTCAAACCAAGAAGGCAGGTAATTTTTATAGCAATGTTTAGTGGCAAGATCAAATATGAAGTGGATAAAAACCAGACCAATCCTAATTAAAGTTATAGCATCATTAAAAGAAAGGGCCATCATAAGATAGCAATATTGATGTCACTGAATATATGACAGCAAGTACACAAATCTGACCTCTCAATCCTGCATTTGTATTCTATTAACTGAGAATTACAATGATTATAGCTCAAAACCCAATCTCTCTAACTCTGTATATCAAAGCAGTAAAGACCCTAACCTCTTTTATAGAATAAGAAGGCTATGGTTTACAAGGAAACACCCTAACCCTAGGCACCTAAGATAGATTGTCCAACATCCATGAATGCATGTGCTGGACTTCTAGATGACTCCACCTAAACTGGAAAAGGAGAAACCTTGATGCAATGCACCTCCCTCTAATTCTGGAATATACTAAATCAAGAACAAAAGCACTTCTCCAAGCAAACTTGTGATGACCCATCAACAACACACCCCTCTGTTGTGTGCAGAACCCAAGGTACGATGTATCTGTTGAAGTGTGTCACAGTGATATGTATCTGCCATCACAATTGTGCCGTATTGGAGAAGAATATGCACTAAGAAACATGTAAACTCCCAAGTCACAAGAAACGAAGACACGGAGGACAAAGAAATACAAGTGTTTGACACGGGACCCGTCGACCTCAAAAATGGAGGATACGTTATATATATATATATATTCAAAAAATTACAAATACAAAAATAAAATATAGACATAAAGATCCAATTTCTTTAGAAAATAGAACATTTACAAAACACTTGGAATCCCTTCAAATCTCGATTTTACCTTCATCTGCACAATGAGAGACATAATAGCTCCTTCCATCGAGTTGAAAGGGACAAAATATCAATGAAAAAAGCTTTTAGAGTCAAACAGGTAGGAAACAACTAGGGCACGTGTCCTGTTTTAGAACACGTGCCAAACACATGTCGTACACGTGTCCTAGTGTGTCCGTGTTCGACATGCATGATACAGACACAACACTCTTGGGGGTCGTGTCCTGTTACTTAGGGTAAACTCTAACACTCCCTCTTTGCAAGGAAAGTGTTCTGTACCAATCCAAGTCTCTCCCTCAACATCTCGAATTTCGCCATAGCCAAGGACTTTATCAAAATGTCTATCTCCTACAGATTTAAAGGAACATACTCAAGAACAACCTCTCCCTTCTCAACCCTATTTCTAAGGAAATGGTATCAAATATCTATGTGCTTGGAGCTATCACCGACCAAACTAGCAGACCACCAAGGTCCACAGTCTGCTAGGGAAGCAACATAGGGGATAGGTGTCCAATGTCACCACAACACCAATCATTCCATGTTCGAGCCAAATTCCTACACTAAGAGGCTATGGGAGGCGTCCCGCAAAGTTTCACATCACATCGAAGGATCTTGGGACCAATGCCTAAATAGAGAACACTAGGTGAAGGTAGGAGTTAATTGTTTAATTAACTTGTTGAACTAGTAGATAATGCAGAAAATAAATCAACAAAAACAGCAAGCAAACTTACCCCAATCCTCCAAAATATTGATAAAGATAATGCACAAGGAAGGGTTAAATGCTCTTACCACTTCACGGATGAGTTGTACTATTTGTACCTTGGATAGAGTGGCTGGAAATGAGATGTTTCCTCACTGCCATGTTATATCAGATCTGCAAAAATAGAGAAAAACGCAGAAAACAGCAAGGAATATGGCCTTTTGAGGCCTCCCACAAGTGCATAATCACACCGGATCAATAGATATGTCGGTGGAAAGGATAGGGAAGAAAGGTATGAGTGAATACTATCCCCTATAGCCTTCAGATCTGCAGAAAAAACAGTTTCCAGGTGGCTGGAAATTACCTCTGCAAATTTGGGGTTCAAATCCCCCTAGGGTCAAAGCCCAAAAAATTTTACAACCAAAAAATACTTGTTGGGGCTGTATTTATCCTCTATATTAACCAGAAATAAAAGATATAACTTATGAATCAAATCTGGAAAGTTTTTGGAAGGGTTTGGTAGGTAAATACTTACAATAATGTCCCTTATGTAAAAGTGAGTGTAGATCTGAATGTATAATACACAGTAAATGAACAGATCTGCACACTATTCTTCAAGAAACCCTTGTTATATGTGTTAAATAAAGCCCAAAAACTCAAGAATAAATTTATCTTGGGGTAGGGAAATTCCCAAATGGGAAAAAAATCCCCAAGATCTACTAGCTTACAAGATATAAAAATTAAGATCTAAGCTAGGGTATGAACATTTTGGATTTTTATAATAAAAAAATGATTTAAATTTAGAAATATTTGGTTGAAGAAATTGAGAGATAACTTTACCATTTGTTTTACCTTTTTAGATGGCTCTTGGTTTGAGAGATTGTGATCCCGCAAGTTCAAGAACAGCCCTTGGACAGATTTCTAGTTGATTGGGTTTGGAGTCGAAGGACTATCGCCGCCAATACTAGAAATTTTTTAGAAGATGGGTTGATCCTTGGATTTGTCAGGAAAGCTCCTCAACTGATGGTCTCCAAGCAATCAATCGACTTGGGCCCATGTGACAAACAACCGCTTGGTTGAAGCTACTTCCAAGGAAGTTGGTCCAACAACTTGGGTTTGTTTCACTAGGCACCCACAAGAAAACAAAAGAGACGAAGAGTCTAGTTCCTTTCCTCCATGTGACTATGTAGCCCCTCAATGGATCGATTAAACACCTCTTGCAATTATCCTAAGAAACTTGTTAAAGCACAATAAACAAATATCCTTAGCCAAGAAAAACAAGCATCACAATAGACAATCCACAGTGACACAAGAGAATTGAGTTCAAAAATTATGGCATTATGATCTCACAAAGTTTCCAACCATAAAATGAGAGGAGGGGCTAGCCTTATATAGTTTTATTGTAACGGCTAGTTTCTACCTCCCTCATAAAAGAATGTTTTCTTGGTTTGCTCATCCACAATTGGTTGGAGGCTAAACCCATTGAATAATATATTTTTTATTACACAACTCCATGAGAAAATGGATTAAAATCAATTTTAGAATAGTTTGACCATTCAAATTGTCCCAAGAGAGGTTCATTCCACCAAGAGAAAAACGTATAACCTTGGAGAGAATGCAATTTGGTGGAGGAGATAAGTTTAGGGACAGTTTTCCCTTGAGAAAAGAGCACAACAGCTATATTTTGTCCACATTTGACCTCCTTTTGCTCCAACGGCTAGTTTGACTATTCAAATCCATAAATGAGGAGGTACGAATTGTCCCAAAGGGGACGATTTGGTCCTTTAGTGGGTTAATCAGCCATTTTGCTTGTAGAGAGAGCATCTTTGACTTGCTAAAATTTCTCAAACGATCGGAGACCAAAACGTTCCTCTTCTTTGACTTGGGAAAAGTGCCCAATATTTTTTTTAGAAGGATGGGCTGATTTTCCTTTGGGAGGCAATATCTCCCTTAATATTTTATCAATCCAAAATGTACAATATGGGTTTTGCTCGTAAAATTCTTTTGATCATTTTGAGTACATGTATTTTTGCTTCCGAGGACCCACTACATTGGGATCCGTGAACTGCCTCAAAAGACGTGCAATGATGATAGCTTTGTGACACTACCATTTTGAGAACAAAAAAGGTAAATGCACCATGGCCAAGGGTTGCCTCCAGACTCAATAGAAAATAACCATGTAGGAAGACATAGGTGTACATGACATGGACCAGACTAGGCCCCACAAACTGCAGTCAACCCTACATAAGACTCATGGCTCCACACAACCATGTGTCCCAATATATCCATGCCAACGCCTTCAATCCTATCCAGGACGAAAGACATTGAGAGGAAGACTAAGGGGACTGATCATGGTCGAACCAAGTCTGGGAATCCATTACAAAATCATCCACTATGGTTTACGTGGCTTTGACTTGCATCCTTGGGCTTACAATGGTGTAGCCAAGTGAAAATATAGGGTACCTCCAAGAGAGGTAACAAGAGCAATTGTCAAATACCAAATTCTCAAAGAGTCTACTATCACTCTAATTGTCACAATACACAATTGTAGGCTCCAACATTGGATCAGTCAATTCTACTATCAACTTGTGAAGTTGAATGGCTTCCCAACTAGTAGAGTTGGTTGCCATGTACTTAAGCTTTGTTGAACTAAGTGCAAGTGTCACCTGCTTCTTGTTAAAACATGATATCATACATGACCTCAAGCTTGAACAAAACATTGATGTGCTCTTCCTAGAACCTGCATCACCTGCCCAATCAGAATCAACTAAACCATATGTCAACAACTTACAATCTCCCACCTACCACAACTATCAGAGCACGTGTTTGCAACAATCCAAAGAATCTACTTGGGTTCAACCATGAACTAAGTCAAAGTATTCATGGAAAAACATATATTAGGTATAATATTCACCAAATACATAAGGCAACTAATCAATTGCTTATAAACTAAAGGATCTACCAAATTTGAGTCTAAATCAGTAGATAACTTCATATTTGGAACCATAGGAGTGGCCAAGGATTTATAATCCAAAATCTGAAATCTCTTCACAATCTCCACTGTGTGCTTCCCCTGTCCAAGTAAGACCTCACTTGTACCTTACCAAATCTCAAGGCCCATAAAATAGAGCATAATGTCGATGTCCTTCATATCGAACTCACAGACCAACTCTATCTTACACCATGCAATGAGCTTCTCAAAACTACATTGAAGTATCAAGTCCTCTACATACAAGACCAAGACACACAAATAAAATCTATCAAGCAAGTAATGAACCTAAAAACCCCTTCATTTATTAATGTCTACTTCATCCTCAATAAGACCATTAAGGAAAGCATTCTTTGCATCCATATGGTATAAAGACCAATAAAAAACAAATGCTAAAGACATAATGTTTCTAATGGAAGTATATGTGGCAACTGGAGAAAAGGTCTCTTCTTAGACATCCTTCTCTTTAGGAGAATTCTCTCGCTACGAACCTGAGCTTGTACTTCTCTATGTTGCCATGTATCACATGCTTTACCTTATATAATGACCTTGAATTAGTCAATGATTTCCCTACTCGTCTCGGCACAATCTCTCATAATCATTCTTCAGGATGGAGTTATACTCCCCTATCATGGCATACTAATACGCACACACAACATAACAGCGTTTAAATTCATAATACGCACAGCATTCACTTAACAAAATAATAGCATTAAATTCAACATGAAAAACAATTAACCATGACACTTATCTTTATGAAAATAAGACACCAATTAGCTACAAGCATTGGACATTCCACCCAACCATAGGCTCTGTTGCACTTAATATTTCTACAACATGCCATCCCCGAGCTAAGGCTAGAAGTCCACAAGGAGAAATTTGCTAGTATGGTTGGCTTTAGTCCTCACACATAGCCCAATTACTCACAAGTTGTAAACTCCCACAGCAATTGCAATCCACCAACTCTCTTTCCCCTTCAACCTGCACAACCCAAGGAATGGGATCCCAAGAATCCAGCACAGGTCAACCAGGAAATCTCTTTGTTGGCACTCCAGGAATTCTCAATTTTAATGGAGTTCCACAATGACAATGTCCTCATGCACATGGGTAAAATCCCCACATAATTCCATAATAGACATAACCAGCATTCTATTACAGTCATGGCAGCATAGGCTCCCTCCCAAGGTTTTTCATAGAATGATGGAAAAAAGACCCTTGCATAACCAAAAGTCATGAAATATGTATGCATGCTCATAACACCCCACGTGATTTCCTAAGAAGCCCATGTATCTCACTTGCACACTCACTCCAATATTGATATCGCTTGGAATAATATAATGCAAGGGATTTAGACTTAGGAATAAAATATTATTATTTTGCTTCAACCCCTTTGAGGCCCCTAAGCTCCCTTTCATTCCTCTCTTGTGCAATCATAGCCCCCCATGTTCTTGTCCTTCTCCATCTGCAGCCAATAATTTATGTTTATTATTAAGTTTCAATGTATTCTAGCCATCCTGCTCGTAAAGCGTTTAAAGTTTGTTGCTCCAACAAATATTTCAGACCATTATGGTCTATCCTCAACTCAAATGTCTTCCCAATTAAGTAAAGCTTCCAAGTTTTCAATGCATGAACTATGGCAGCAAGCTCCAAGTCATGTGTGGCATAATTCTTTTCATGCTCTTTAACATTATGGACTCGTAACAAATGACATGTCCATTCTTAGTAAGGACTCCACCAAGCACCTCTTTGCATGCATCTATGCACACCACAAAATCTTCATCTAGATCAACAATCTTGAGAATTGGTGCACTGGTAAGAAAATACTTCAATAGCTGGAAGCTTTGTTCACACTTTGATGTCCATTCAAAACAAATCCCCTTCTTTTGTAAAGATGTAATGGGATGAGCAATATTAGAAAATCCCTCTATGAATCTCTTGTCATAGCCAACAAGCCCCATGAATGACCTTACCTCAGTTATGTTATTAGGTGTGTGCCATTCTCTAATAGCTTCAATCTTCTCTAGATCTACTACTATTCCTTCCTCTAAAATTGTGCCCCAAGTAATGGATCTGCCTCTGATAAAAAGAACACTTGCTTAACTTGGCATATAATTGACGTTCTCTTAGCACTTTTCTCACTGGCACAATCAAGCTCAAAGGCCAACATCTACCACTTGTAAAAAAAAATATGGCAACAACTAGAAAAACTTTTATATTGGGTGCAAATAATACTCATCATGGTGAGTACACTGTAGAAAACTGAGGTACTATGAGGCTGCCCAACAAGTATGTCTTTGACCTTTTGTTGCGCTCTAGGTTTGGTCTCCAAAACTGTCCTTTGCTGCTGTTTTAGGACAGCAAACAGTCAAGTACTTTTCTGCTCATAATTTTGATGGTTCAGTGCTCTTTTGAGGTGCCCTTGCAAGTGTTTTCATAACTGGTGGTTAGCACATGCAATATACTCAAAACAAATAACACTCCTCTAGATCTTTACAACTCTTACAACTGATTTAACAACTAAGCATGGATGAAATTTGGACACAAGTATTTTTGGTCAACACGACCCTGGATAACCC
>SNQJ01S0013828.1:117083-129284 GCA_010110895.2 Picea sitchensis
AATAGCTAACATCATTCTGATTGTAATCAATTTTGTCCTGGGACCAAATCTTTCCTCATAGTCTATACATTATTTTTGTGCATATCCTTTAGCAAGTAACTTATTTTTCTTTAAAGCATCATATTCTACTTTCATTGGATCTCTCCTTTCTTATTTATTGTTCGCTTCATTAAAAGAAACCGAATCATCTAAATTCACAACTTCACTCATCAAAACAAGATTTCCAAAATAGCATGACTTAGACCTTGTTCTCCTCTCTCACCCCTAGCTCCTGCCCCATGAATCGTTGGTTCGACGATGAATGCAAAATCCTCCACAAACAACTTTGTTTCACCCTTACTCATGACCCCTCATCCTCCCACAGCCTTCGTAAAACCCATTGTCGACTCCTTCGTCGCAAAAAGCGAATGTTCCTCTCCCAGAGGAGGTGTGAACTTTGTGCATCCCTCTGCCACTCCCCGAAATCCTTCTAGCGTTCCATTTTTCCTAAACATCGTTCCATCTCACCCAATCTAGACCCCCAAGCCATGTTCTCCCACACAACCTCCCTTTACGACATTCTCGGGCAACCTCCCACCCACATTCGTTCCCCGCCCTCTTCTTGCAAACTTTTCTCAAAGAAAGACATCAGGACAACAACTAGAGCTATGAGCACCAACAGAGCAACAGATGAAGAAGGCCTCCAGGCCGAATTCCATATGCATGGCATCCGTAACCATGTGGTATGTTCAGGTTTCCCCCATTCCTGGACTAGACACATCATTCACCCTATTCACAAATCATAGAATAGTTCTGATCCAAACAATTACAGGACAATCATGGTGGGACATACCTTCTCCAAACTTTATGCCACGGCTCTACATCATGAGCGCTCTGACAATTTAGAAAGTCGCCATCTCAGAGCTAAAGGACAAGCAGGGTTTCGCCCAGATGACCAGACGACCGATCATATTTTCACACTCAAAGCCATCATTGAGGAGGCTTGTCATTGCTCTTCGAGGGTTTACTATTGTTTTGTAGACTTTTGAAAAGCGTTTGATACAGTGCCACGGGATGCTTTATTCCAGAGCTTCGCGTCATATATGAGACCCTCCTAGCAGCCATCATGAGACTGTATGAGTCAGTTTTGGGATGTCTCAGATTGGCTCATGGCCTCCGATTTCACTAAGAGTACCATTGGGGTAAAACAGGGATGCCCCCTCTCGTCGACTCTCTTCGGAATTTACATTGATGAGTTAAGTGTATTTCCTCCACAACCACATCCAGGATGGTGATGGTTGTCTCCTTCATGAGGTGATGATCTCCCTGCTCCTTTTCGCCAATGTCCTAATCTTGTTGGCCTCTATTCCTGAGGGCCTACAAAGGCAGATTGATGCCCTGGACAGTTTTTGTGACCTCCGACAATTGATGGTCAACTTGGGTAAAACCAAGGTCATGATCTTCAATGCTTCAAAACACACACCTACTTGGGGGTCTAGTTCACGGGGCCTCGTTTTGATATGTGGTAAGCCCTCTTGCCCCAACTCAACAAAGGATATGGGTCCCTAGCCCTCATTGAGAGACAATGTTTACAAGGTCAGTTTTGAGACATCTCGTCCAAACTCTACCTCATGGAGGCGATTATCAGACCCACAGTACTCTATGGCTTAGAGATCTGGGGACCAAGTTTGATACAGACAGATCGGGCTCGATTGGAGAGAGTCCAGACCATGCTTCTCCGGTGCATCATCAGATGCAAAAGCATAGTCCCACAGTCCATAATACAGGCAGAGTTCGGTGTCCAACCATTCTGCCTCGAGGTTATCTTTCGCTTGATTTCCTTCCTCCACAGAGTCGAATCTTTCAAGAACTCTGATTCCAGGAGGGAATGGTATCCCTACCTTGCACTTTGCTCCTCGGAGGTCCTCACCACAGATCACTCCACAGGCCACACACAAGGATGGTTTTCAGAGGTGTCCCGACTTCTCCAGTCGATGACCATCTCCCTAGAGCACCTTCCCCCTCTCATATACTCCTCAGATGCCCCGACCCATCTCTTGCCAACTAGACAAATTGTGAACCGAGATATCAAACATGACATATACAGATTATATATCTAGGTCACTTGGACCTCACCCCCGATAAGCCTAGGCTCAAAGATGTAATTCTACTTAGATCACTTCATGGAGTTGCAGTATGGTATCATTATCCGACCCCCATACACGTACAAACATTGGATGCACTCATTCAGGATCCCTTTGGGACAGCTCCAGACTGGTTGGTACAACCGATATATTCGAGACTGGTTCGGAGGTGCAGGACCATACACCTAACCACGCAGCCTCATCGCAACATATGTTTCAGCTCCAAACGAGTCCAGAGCAGGGCACCACTTCTCGCCCATCGAACCGCCTCCCAGCCCCAACAGAGCAGTCAGAGATTTATCCATAGCTTCTTTCCTTCGACCTCAGATGATAGGAGAACTAAGCTTCCTCACTCCTACATCCCCCCTAGGATCCTACAGCGGGATACCCCTATGGTACTCGAGGACTCCGACAGTGAGCCAGCATGACCCTTGTCGCCCTCTTCGCCATCGGTCATTATATCCAAGAGATATTGACCTCACTAGCTTCACCATCAGATCTTTTCTCTCTTGGCTAGTATTGAGTTGTCCAACTCCTACCATGGACACTCCCACTTTGTATTATCGCACATATGATATTGTTATATATACACTCTTTCCTTGGTTGTAATTAGATCAAGGGTTTCTTTCTTTTTGTTATTCTTGGCATTATATAGGAGATGCTTTTGCACTTCCACATTGTACCCACACTTATTCTATTCTTCAGTCCCATTGACCTACTTTTGTGGTCACTCATTGCACATTAATAAAATTATATTATCTTATCTTATCTCTCCTAGCTACATCTCAACTAGCTTTGCATCTTGAAGAGTCATATAGAACCATTTTGGCCTTTTCTAATAACTACTTCACTCGATACCATCTTCTCCTTCTAAATCCAACTTCATTGTTTCTTCCTCCTCTTCTTTGTTCTCTTCTCTTCTTCTTGTCCTATATGTGATAAGAGCTTTGGGTTCTACCTCTTATTTATCAATCTACAAAACTTTGCATTTCCAATCTAGTGCACATGTAGGGTTTCTCATCAAAAATCGCATCTCTACTTATAACAATCTTCCAATTTGTTGGATCATATAGTTTGTATTCACTTGATTCAGTGTCGTATCCAATAAATATACACTTTCTACTTTTGGATCTCAATTTATGTCTTTCTTTACTAAGAACATGTGCATATGCCAAACAACCAAAAACTTGCAAGTTTGTTACCTGGGGTTTCTTTCCTAAACAAGCTTTGTAAGGATTCTTACGACGAATTGCCTCCATGGGACTTTGATTGAACATACATTTGGCCTTAGCCCAAAAAATGATCACTTACACCATGTCCTTTCATCATACATCTAGCCATTTCCATTATCAAACAATTATTTCTTTCTACTACACCATTTTGTTGCAATGTGTTTGCAACAAAGGTCTCCCTTGAATTCCATGTTGATTGCAAAATCATGAAATGCATTGGATTCATATACCCCTCCTTTATCACTCCTTAACATCTTAATGTGTTGACCACTTTCATTCTCAACCATTGCTTTGAATTCTCTAAACATGTCGAAGACGTCTAATTTATATCTCAGAAAATAAACCCAATTTTTTCTTGAAAATCATCAACAGACGTCAAAAAAGTACTTAACTGCTACAAATTTAGTTCTCATCAGTTCACAAACATCACTATGAACAAGGTCAATTAACAAAGCTCCCCTAGTTTTGTTGTCAAAAAATTTGAAACTGTGGTGTTTTCTCGTCAAACATGCCTTATAAACTCCTTTCTCCTCTTCCATTTGAGGCAATCCATTCATCAATTTATTTTTATATAATAATCCCAAATAAAAAAATTAAGTGGCTATACCTTTCATGCCAAAAATGATTTTCAAAAGTAGAGCACATCAAAAAAAAATATTGTTCGTTTGGAACACCTTCAAACCTATACATATCATTACTCTACAGTCTCCTAGCAATGATTATATTATTGTGGCCTTTAATCGGACATTGTTTATTTTCAAAAATAACGATAGGGTTCTCATCTGCAATTTTATTAACAAATAATAGATTTACCTTTAAGGCAAGAACATAAAGGACATTCTATATATTTTGACATTATTTCCTAAACCTCGAATAGATATTTCTCCTCTATACTTCATGTACATTGTTCACCCAAAACAATAACTTCATTTTCATTGTGAGCTTTCGAGGTTACTCTGAAAGTGTTTACACCATGTTTGAGGTTGCTCCATGAGATTTGGGGTACATGGTGTATGATCAACCCCTTGATGGTCTATAATGGATTTCCAGATGGATGTCTTAATCAATGGCTACTTGACCTAAGTCGAGTGCTTGCATGATATTCTACGCTAGAGTGTTGGAGATCTTCAGACAACTTGGTAACATTCTACATGGTATCCACATGGAGATGGTTACTTTCTCGGAGAATGCCTTGAAGAAATTTGATGTCCCCAATCAGATTTCAATCACTCCTTATCACTCCTATAGTTTAATGCCCAACCCATGAACAGAAAATTCATCTTATAAAATTTATTAAATTCTGGAAATGAAATTATTGAATTTGAAACACAAGAGACAACTTCTTTGACTGGAAATTAAATGCAGAAATAACTCAGCGATAAATAACCACAGTACACAGGAAATTTTGGTCCAAAAATGACCCAGGAAAAACCCCCAGGGTGGGAGAAACCTGTTCTTCTAAGAGAGCAGTTTCTTTTATTAATTGTTAAGCATCTGGAAATTACATTTGCAGCAGAAAATAAAATACACAACAGAGACAACTTATCTCTCTTTTCCCAAGACAACTTTCTTGCAAACCGTGCCAATCAACCACCTCGAAATCTGAGCCAAGCTTACTCAGAAATTTTGTACATTGTACGGACAGCACTATACAAACCTCGATTTTTGTGCAGGCTATACGGATCTGTACAACCGTACGGATTCAATAAATGATGTACGACTACCTCGATTTCCGTGCAGATTTATCCTTTATTTCTGTGCAGAAAATCTGTACTGTACGGACTGGTTATGTTTGTGATAAATGCTGGTATTTGCCTCGATTTCCATGCCCACCTTTGAATGGAAATCCGTGCCACTTTTTTTCCTGGAAATGATATTGCTCTTGCTCTTCAATATGCTCTCTCTTCAGCGAATGCTTGTGTGTGTGTTCTCTCAATGGACTCATGAGAGACATTTAATGGTCTCTTTCCCCTCTTGACCTTCCATATTCCCAAAGTGACTTTTGGGTGTCCACATGATCCAAAGGCTCATATTGAATTAGATCAACGGTGGAAAATAAAGTGCACATGAAAATCACTTTTTTATATTTTATTCACCCAACTTAAATAAAAGAACCACTTAGCTTTTATTTCCTAAGTCACTTTCACTTTATGAAATAAAAGGGGTTTACATTTAAAGTGGTCACATTTCCCTAGGCAAAAAGACCAAGCCTAAGGAACACCACTTGCCTCAGTATAAAAATTAACATAACTTGAATTGGAAAATAAGCATTTTGCATCCTACAGAAGGGCAATGGGCCCTAGACAACATGGAGTCTTGGAGATGACTTGAGGATGCCTAGGTTGTGAGAGTGTTCATGAGAGTGTACATGGCTTACGAGATTCATTGGAGTCATTGGAGGCTTGTAGGAGGAAAACATTGAATGTGCCTCGTGGAGTGCCCTTCCAATTAGATCCTTGCTTGTGGATAACATCACCTTGGAGCTTGGCATGTGTAGCCCTAGAGTGTAGAGTATTACAAATTGAGCTAGATCACTAAATGAGGAAACCCTAGACAGGGTTGAGTCACATAACTAAGCTCAAAGAAAGATACTCACAATAACACCATATGATATTATCAATGAATAATTGGTGCACTTATTACAAAGGATTTTACCTCCTTATATATCCTTCTTCATTAAACAAATCATTTCCACTTATGATTGCGAGATAGATTGCTCTACACAAAAAATGAACATTAACATATTCTAAAGTCATAAAGTGACTTTATTACATAGTAAGCCTTATATCTCTAATACCCCCCCATAAGGTGTACAGTATTGAAACAAAGTGAAATTAAATACATATACTGAATGTAAAACACATAAAATGAACACTAAACATCAGTAACATCCTTTAGAAGCTTCTTCTTTGAACACATTTCCTGGACCTGAGCTCCATCAAACTGACTCATAATCGTCGTAATGGTATAGTTGTTGAGTTGAATTCTCAAGTTCTCAGATTCCACCTCTCGGAACTCCTGAATTGCGAATCTCCTGAAGTCGATTACTGAACAACAATCCACATGCATGCCGCATAACCTCACTAGTAGACTGCAATCCACATGCATGTCTCTCCAACTAATGAGGAATCTTTCCCTAGATCCACAACTTTTGTACCAACTGGGAAACAATCCATTTTTAGTTGTTAAATAATCCCTTCCTGTCTTCAAATTGTGGGCTTCCTAAAATGCATAAAATCTCTTTTCTTTAGTAGATTCTTCACCACTGTCAACATCCAGTGTATATTCAATCATGGCTACACTCACTATATGTTGTTTATCTTTGACCTTTCCCTTAAGAACACCATTGCTCGTTGTCTACAATTCCAAGTTGTATGACCCAACTTCTTGCAATATTGGCATTCTATTTCCTCTTTGTCTTTTGTTGATCTATTGCAGTTGTTTCTTGCATAAAATGCAAGATCCCATTGGCTATCACCTTCATTGGTTCTCTTTTCTTCTGCTAGCAATGTAGCAATAATTTCACCCACACTTTGTGAAGGTAGCTGACTCAGGGTAAAGATAGCATCACTGTATTTAAGCAGCAATTCGTTCAGGAGAATAGCCTTGGCATCCTCATCAACTATGCCTTGACTTCTGCAAGTTGTGTGATAATAGATCTTAGATTGTTAATGTGAATTGAAAATCTAGAGGACCGAGTATCGTCCATGCCTGGTCATACTCATAACCGCATTAGCATCTTAAAGTTGACTCACGTAATTTCAAGGAAAAGTTTGCATTCACTGCTTGTGCCCCAAATAACTTGTTGAGATCCTCCCATATCAACTTGGATGATTTGTCCAGATCTACATGATGTAACTCTGAATTTGAGAGGGCAAGACCAATAATGGCTTTTGCCTTATCATCTTTGCTCTCCCATTCTATCAACTTGTTTGGATCTGCAGGTGTTGCCTCAGTTCCTTTGACAATTCCCCAAATTTTTTTATTCATTAATTGCAACTGGATCTTCACTTTCCACGTACAGAAATTGAAACTCGAGTACGTCTCTAATGGCATCTCCATGACTGATCAGATCTGATATTTTTCATGTTAAAAAATAATTATTGACGAATGCAAAGAAAGGTTATGCAAGCTAGAGTTGTAGATACTGCAAATTTGAGAGAGATTGACCGTAGAACTACAATAAAACCCTTGTTGCCTCTGTTGAGAAAATTAAGAAGAATCCTACATTGAATCGCGGATAAAAAAAAACTCGGATCTGAATGAACTCGCTACTAAACACCATCGAATTGTGGCACTTCGTGGCACTCATACTATTGAAGATGCAATAGTGGAATCCTTGTCTTTCAAAGGCCAGAGACTCTTGATACGGCTTCCTGCTCTGATACCATATCACAAAATGAGCTAGATCACTAAATGAGGAAACCCTAGATAGGGTTGAGTCTCATAACTAAGCTCAAAGAAAGATACTTACAATAACACCATAAGATATTATCAATGAATAATTGGTGCACTTATTACAAAGGAGTTCACCTCCTTATATTTCGTTGTTCATTAAGCGAATCATTTCCACTTATGAATGTGGGATAGATTTATTTACACAATAAATGAACATTAACATATAAATTCATAAAGTGACTTTAATACATAGTAAGCCTTATATCTCTAATATAGTGGTCCATATTTATGAGCCTACATGTGTCTTTGTAGGTTGCTTGTAAGGGCATAGGCCCACGTATGTATCATTGCCCTCCCTTACCTCTCATATATATAGAGGAAGGAGAGAGTCCTTTAAAATTCATTTTCATTTTTGTTCATCTTGTGATGGAGATGTGACTAAGAGGAGAGCGCTACTCTTCCTCTGACTAAGAGGAGCAAACTAGTCTTCCTCTCTCTTTTGGATCTTCTTTTGTACCTTATTTCTCGACTTAGAGTCGTTGGGGTTTCTTGGAACTTCTTGCAACATCTTGAATACTAAAGTTAAGGTTTCATCCCTTGGAGACTTGGAGATTAGGGTTTTGAGATGAAACCCTAGGTTGTACTTGTTGAAGAAAAAAAGAAGAAGAGACCTCTTGCCTTGGAGGGCATGCTTGTGTGATGCATGCTTGCTAGAGCTTATTGGTGTAAGCTAGGGTTTTCATTATTTTCCCTAGCTAGGGTTTTGGAGAGCTAGAGGATTGTATTAGCCTTGGAATAAGGCTCCCTAGCTAGCGTTTTGGAGAGCTAGAGGATTGTACTAGTCTTGGGATAAGGCTATGGTATGTACATGAGCTTCATCTTTATGCATATTAAATAAGTTTCCAGCTGTCCAATACTTGTGTAATTGCAGATTTGATTTTCAGCCATCTATGTCTTCATGGTTTTGTAATTTCCAGCACTTCTATGTCTTACTAATTTGACATAAGTTAAGTCTGAATGTGTTAAGTGATTTAACATTTATATTGAAGAATATAGGGCAATTTATCTATGTATTTACAGCCGTCATTAGTGATTTTCAAATCTGTTATATGCATGATATCATTTCTCTAGACGGCTGAGACGAACAAAGTTCGCTCACACAAGAATTATCCAAAATACTTGGAATATAACAAAGTAATCCATATAGGACTGTAAATAATAAATGAATAAATAAGATATATGAGAAAATAAGATATGATATTACAATTGAGAATGAGGGCTTGCTTATATACCCACGCAGGGGTGCCGACCTTTCATTATTAATAATTATTATTTATTAATTATTATGTTATGAATATCTATGATATATGTATATTTATGTTCATAACAACGGCTGAAACTTATTGGCACACTTTGGTATCTTATCTCTTGAATTGCCTAGTGGATTGGGTTTGTTAAAAGTTGAAATAATGTCTGTTGTTGCTGTTGTTTCGTTTATATTTCATAACAGCCCTAAGGCCAAAAATTCACAGGGTTATGATCCGAGAAACCTGTAGTTAAAGGGTGAAATTTATGTTTTGCTTTGAAAGTCAAAGATAGCGGAAATTTCTGCATTTACATCTATCAATCTTGGAAAAAAACTCTCTTTCCACCGACGTGTATGGTAGCACCTGAATCAATATACCACACACATTGTGATGTAGCAACTTCTCTGTGTGTAGCCATAAAAAAATAATCAATTTCTATTTCAGTTTGAGGAATAACTGGACTACTTTCTACAATTTTGCTTTGATGTCTCTCTCATCTTCCTTTGCCTCTACTTCAAACTCTACCTCTAGTCCTTTCATATGCATGTCTTTTCTTAAGAAGGCAACCTTCTTCATTATGATTATTTCTGCCACAATAACTGCAAAATTTGGATCTCGCATTTTGGGGGTCCAACTCAATTGCCAATTGTGCCTGCATTTGCAACGACCTCTATCTTGATGCCTTCCCCTGTGCCTTCCTGTGAACGCTCTGTCTAAACCATCACATCACTCTCATTCTTCTTTAACCTTTGCTCTTCCCAGATCAACAAACCTACAGTTGTTTCAAAAGTTGAGTTTCATTTTGCGAAGGCATGCACTGTTGCAGAATCAGATTCAGTCATCCTCAAATTTTGCCAATTTGTTTCAACAATAAAATACAAAGTTTGTTAAACGTTTCATACAATTTTTTTTATTTTTATCATATTTCAATCGCAATACAAACCTCTAATACGAGGAAGAATGTCATCCTCAAGAGCAAAAGTGAGAAGTAGCACAACATTTTTATTTTTCTTCTTCTAGTCATTAGTCATGGGATCTAGTGTTAGAATTGCTACGGTGACTAACTCCCAAAGATCGTGATAGGAAAGGATTTGCTCCATTTTCTGTTTCCATTCCCAATAAATCTTCCCATTCAATTTGTGAGATTTTGGCATCAAAAAATTATTGATAGTGGGCATACTTACTTAAACCTCTGAAAAACTGCTGGTAACTCCAAAAGAAAAATAACCTTATTAGACAAATAAAAATCCTCCACGTGACTCAAAGCAGAACAAAAACCCTTACGACTCCTTAAAATTTCAACTTAACTCCTAGGAAAGCTGTGTGTATAACTACAACGAATTTGTAGTTTATAATTTGCAAAGGGTTTTAAGGTCTAAAAACAGAGTTTTAAATCTGCAAATGGCTTTAAACATAGAATTTATTCCATGTGAGTTAAAAAAGCAACATGCAAATCACTGTCACTTCTTATACCTTCAAGAATGATAATTTTGTGCCAATAAATATAACAATAATAATAATAATAATATAATTCTAAGGTCATGGCCAAGCCAGAGACCAAATTGGTGTATGAGACCCTCTTGTTTGTGGGACAATGTTATGAACATAAATATACATATAAATAGATATTCATAACATAATAATTAATTAATAAATAATAACTATTATTAATGAAAGAACATGTCTCAAATGACATGACTATTGGTTAAGGGCACCCCTGCATGGGTATATAAACGAGCCCTCATTCACAATTGTATATCATCTCATTCATATATTATTTACAGTCCTACATGGATTACTTTATTATATTCCAAGTATTTTGGATAATTCTTGTGTGAGTGAACTTTGTTCGTCTCATTTGGTGTCAGAGCTTCGTTTTTCTGATCCCGGCCTTTGGTCAGTCTTTTTATCAGACCTTGTCTGAACCGGCTTTTGGCCAACCATACTTCATTCAGAGTTTCTCTGATTTTTTCTGGGTCATTGACCACACCGGCTTTTTGCCATTTAAAAGTTTATGCAGAAAATACATTCCGCTGCCACCTTCGAAAAAAAAAAAAAAGAATTAAGTACACTTACCAGCCGCCACCGAAATCGTAAAATATCGATTTTGATGCTCATAACAGTCACATTCTTGAAAGAAAAACAATATATACATAAAAACAATTTGCTGCAAATTGAAGAAATATCAAGTCAAGCAGATTATAAAATAAGTTTATCCTTGTCACTGCCAACTTGGAGAAAAAAAAAATCAGATATTATGTTGCAGAAAATAACATTCTGCTACCAATAATTATAAACACAGAAAATAAAAATAAGACAGGGACACAACATTTATCAACATATATTTGAAATTCGGCATAGAACAAAGAAAATTAAAATTAAAAAATCGATCAAGCCGTATCACTGCCAATTGTACAAATCTCCAATTAAAAAAATTAATTGAAGACTCGTTTTCATAATTTCATCTGTACATGATACCAGTACCGTACGAATTACAGTGAATTCAAGAATCAATTATAGCGGTATAAATTTTATCAAGTGCAGAAATTATTGTCCGTACATCCAGCTGCTGATTTTGACCATACAAACAAGAATTAATTACAACTGTACCTACAACCGCCATCCATACCAGACGTCAGTCGTACCATCTGCAAACTAAAATTACAGTCAATCAGCAGCCGTACACTATCAATTCGCCATCCGTAAAACCGGTTTGATTAGCCACCAGAGTTTCCCTACAGCCGTCGTACTGTCCACCATACAGTGTTATCTTCGGCCACATTGTTCGTCGTACAGTCTCCTGTCTGTTTCATACTGTTCACCGTACGGTGTGGTCTCTCTCTCGATCCGTACAGCTATCTTTTTATTCATTGTTTTGTCTTGTCCGTACATACATTAAAAATAATCAAAACGACCGTACGGCCGCATCCATACGGCCGCGTCTGTACAACCACCAGTTCACTTCAATTGAGCCATCGGTTCACTTAATTGGACCAAATCGTGTGGGTTCAAGGGATTAACAAAGATCGTTAGGTTGAAGATTATTGTTATATACTTTTAAATATATGCTGAAGTCTCAGGGTAATATATATATATATATATATATATCTTGGGGAAAATTACCTTTCTATTAAAGTCCAC
>SNQJ01S0013828.1:129745-145178 GCA_010110895.2 Picea sitchensis
ATCTTAAAAATATATTTTTTCGTTAAAATTTAAATATTTTATGTATTTTTTAAAAAGACCGGTTCATTGAAACCGGTTCCGGTTCCGGTTCAGGTTAGACCCTCGACCGGTTCCGGTACCGGTTTCGGTTTTTAAAACATTGAATAAGATACAAGGAGAAAAGCTACGGTGGTCCATTCTTAAGTTTATTTGTGAAAAGTTATTAAAAGAGATATATTGGAAGGTGTAATAATAAAGAGAAAAAGATATTTTATATAAGATATTTATTTATAAAGTGAAAGGAGTATAAGGAAAAAGATTTTTTCTAAAAAGGATTTAAGAAACATTTAAAAACCATTTATTATGGAAGAATATCAAGATAATTCAGAAATACAATCACGTATATTGGAAGGAGAACTAGGACATTATAAAGCGAGCAATACAAAATTACAGTTTGAAATTGAGAAGGAAAAATATTTTANAAAAAAATTATTGGAAGGTATATTTAAAAGTGAAAAAGTTTACATTTTAATAGAGTATTAAGTTGTTTATAAGATATAAAAGTTGAAAGAATAAAATGATATTCCAAAACGTAAAGTGGAATTTATTATATACAATAAGATACAAGGAGAAAAGCTACGGTGGTCCATTCTTAAGTTTATTTGTGAAAAGTTATTAAAAGAGATATACTGGAAGGTGTAATAATAAAGAGAAAAAGATATTTTATATAAGATATTTATTTATAAAGTGAAAGGAGTATAAGGAAAAAGATTTTTTCTAAAAAGGATTGAAGAAACATTTAAAAACCATTTATTATGGAAGAATATCAAGATAATTCAGAAATACAATCACGGATATTGGAAGGAGAACTAGGACATTATAAAGCGAGCAATACAAAATTACAGTTTGAAATTGAGAAGGAAAAATATTTTAATGGGTTAACACAGAAAGATAATCGTTACTTCAAAGAGCGTATTTGGGAACTCATTGCACAAAATGAAGAACTAAAGAACGAAAGACAAAAAATGGACCAAGACTTACTAGAACGAGATGAAGAAATATTACGATTAAAAAATCATAATCAAAATTTACTAGTTAAAATCAAGAAGTCAAAAGACAAGAAGCAAAGGAATACAAATTCAGAACAAGAAAATCGAGGTCTCCAGGTAAAATCAACCAAAAAGGAGGAAGAAATCTCATGCCTAAGGAACCTTAACCAGAAGTTACTTGAACAAATTAAAATCTTAAAGGACGAAAGAAAGGAGAATCTAGAATCAGAAAAAGACAATAGGTCAGAAAATAAGGAAGAACTTTTACGATTAAGACGACATAATCAAGATTTAATAACTCAGATTAAAAAGTTGAAGCATGATAAGAAGACTTTACAAGAAAAGCTAGATCGCAAAACATCATTAGTCGATAAGGAAACAATGACAGACCCAATCAACCTTACAACTAAAAAAGAGGCAAATCCAGTTGATGTCAAGAAGTTTTCAAATGTCGAGGTACAAACAAGCTAGAGATACCAAGAAGAGTCAATTTCAAAAGTTAATCAAGAAAAAGATGCAAGTATAAGAAATAAAGATCAAGTTGCAAGGATGCCTTATCGACATCCTAATCAATGTATCAACAGAAACAAATAACCGCTATGTCAAAGAATATTACTTCCACTACAAGTGCGGGTCAAAATAGAAGCTATCATGGGAGTAGAAATGTATCAAGTTCTTTCCAAGAACCCTATAAAAACCCAAATCTGCAGAAGATCGAATTAGGATGGGGGGCAGACTCCTTTACAATTCGACAGTTCTGCTCAGCACTTAGAAGATCCTATCGTCTCAGGTCTCAGGTCCTCAACGATTACTAACTCAATAATGAAGAAGCATGAGACAATAATTACAAGCTAGCGCAAGAGATAARCCTTCCATAAAGTATGCTTTGAGGACAAAGCATTTTTAAGGGGAAGGCAATGTTATGAACATAAATATACATATAAATAGATATTCATAGCATAATAATTAATTAATAAATAATAACTATTATTAATGAAAGGACATGTCTCAAATGACATGACTATTGGTTAAGGGCACCCCTGCATGGGTATATAAACGAGCCCTCATTCTCAATTGTATATCATCTCATTCATATATTATTTACAGCCCTACATGGATTACTTTATTATATTCCAAGTATTTTGGATAATTCTTGTGTGAGTGAACTTTGTTCGTCTCAAACAAGAGACCCCCTCCGCACAGTGATTTCACTGCTAAAGTCTACGGAAGTGTACATACGCTATACCCCTCTGGATTTGAACCTATGACCTCTTAAGAGGAAACACATGTTCTTAACCATTATGTGCCTTAACAAACTGCTTCTCCCCAATATTTTTTTGGTACAACCCTACATTGCAACAACGATCTTGCCATTTCAAGAATTGTTTTGTTCATCTTTCAACAACCCCAATTTGTTGAGGTGTATAAGGTGCAAAAATTTGCCAATGAACTAATTCATTTTTGCAAAAATCATCGAATTCATTTCAATAGAATTCTCCTCCATTTGTCAAAAGGGAGGACCTTTATATACCTTCAAACATGCTTTTCTATTGTTGCCTTAAAGACTCTAAATTTGGACAGTGCATCAATTTTTTTTATGATATAAACCCTTGTCTTTCCAGAGATGTTATCAACAAAAAATAAGACATATCTTACACCAGATGTCGTGGGCGTCTGCATAGGTTCACAAAAGTCATAATGCACAAATTCCAACACTGCTATAGCTCTCCAAGCTATGTCATCTATGAAAGTTGCTTTGTGTTGCTCGTTTGCTACACATGCCTCACATATATCCTTCCTCCCTTCATGTACATATGGTAATACAAAGCTCAAGCACCTTTTTTTCGTAAGGAAAGACATTGAAAATAGGCATGTCCATACCTTTGGTGCCACAATGAGTTATCGTTGTGCTACTTTCACTACTAGTCACCAAAGAATGTACATTGTTACAAACACCCAATACAAACCCATAAAGGCCATGTTCCTTTACCCCTGATGCAAGAACTTTTCCTATCTTCTTTTCCACTGGAAAAGAGTAATCTCCTCCCTTGACGATTACATCCAAAAGTGCAATTTACCTAGTTATTTCACTTAATTGAAAGAAGTATCTTTTTAAAGCATGGAATATAAAGGACATTCTTAAATAGGAAAGTTTTACCTTCTTATTCAATTTGGACAATGCCTCATCCTGCACATAATGGGCTCTATCATCACCCAAAATGATTGAATATCATCTACATTTGTCTTTAACAAACCAATATTATCTGCTAATCATGTGTTTTGATGCACAAGAAACAGAGTATAAAAACTTGATTTACCCTATGTTTGAGAAGTAACAAAGGAATAAAGCTCATTTTCCTCCTTTTCCACAATGTTTGTATGCTTTTTGGTAAGTTTTACATGCTCCAAATCATACATTCTTTTCCTGCACTCAAACTTCAAATCTAAGTTGTAGGAAACACACCCCCCCGCTTGTCCCACCCCCCCAAAAAAAGAGGCGAAACGTCAGTACAGATATGGTACTGCCGAGAAACGTCGTCGGTCATACCGTATGGCATTTCCCGATTTGGGAACGTCATACGGTACGACCGGTGGCGTTTCCTGGCCCGTATGGTCACATTTCGGGTATCTTTGAGGCGAATTAAGGAAAAAAAAGGTCATTGGGCCCCCAAACAGTCAATTAAACTTATTTATGGTGTTTTCTATATTCTCCAATGAGAATGAGGTTAATTTTCTGTCTTTTTTTTTAATTTAAAAAAAAATTGCGCCGCCTTGTTGAGGTCAAAACTGCAATGATGAGTATGGTGGTGGTTGTGACTTGGGCTGAGTGGAGACAGGCAGATTCAAAGAGAGAAAGTATGGTGCGGAGAGTGTTGATTGATGAGGATTGGTGGAGCAAGGTAGAATTCTTGCTCAAGTTTACATTACCAGCATTTGAGCTTCTCCGAGATGCAAACACAGACAAACCTTTCCTGGGAGAGATTTATGATGGCATGGATACCATGGTTGAGAAAACCGTGGAAATTATTACACAGGAGGCTCCCACTCTGTTTTTTGTGGAGCATGTGAGCTCCATCATTATTACTAGGTGGAATGGCTTTAACACTCCACTGCACACTTTGGCACATGGTCTAAATCCCAAATTTTATGATGAGGAGTGCATTGCTCAAAGCAATGGGAAGAGTAAGGCCCCACATAAGGACAAGGAGGTGGCCACAGCAGTGAAAAAATCCTTCCAGAGGTTGTTTCCATCTTCTCAACAAACAGAGGTGAGGGAGGAATTTGTTTGTTTTGCTGTTGGATTAGAGGATTTTGCAGACATCTCAGCTTTGGAGGAGAGAAGCACCATGAACCCGATTAAATGGTGAAATTGTCATAGGGAAAATGTTGTATATTTTCAAAGCCTAGACACTCGTATTCTATCACAAGTGGCAAGCTCTTCATCAGCAGAAAGGAACTAGAGCACCTGTGGTTTCATTCATTTAGTGAAGCGCAACAGGTTGGGATCGCAAAAGGATGAAGATCTGGTATATGTGCATTCAAACCTCTACTTTGTGTCTCGCGAGGGTGAAGAATATACAAGTGGGCCTCATAAAGAGTGGGATGTGGATGCGAAAAACCCATACTTAGAGCTCTCTCTTGCTGCTCTTGATATTGTTGATGATGCAAGTGGAAGTGGAATTCAAGTTGCCTCTTCTTCCCATCGAGGCTCTAGTTCTGCTAAACATGCATCTTGTTCTATTTTTGATGATGAGGATGAGGATCGGTATGATATGTATTAGGATATGTAATTGTAGTTGCCTTTAGCTCATGTTTTTTCTCATTTTTAGCACATACAACCTCATTTATAAAGACTGATTTTGGATGTAAAGCCTCATCTATAAAGGCTAATTTTGGATTTTGCTACTTGCATCATGTAATGAATGATATTCATCATCTATGGGAATTAATATGGACATGGTTTTCCTTCTAAAATGTCATTTATGTGTATCATTATGTTTTTTTTGCAATATAATGCTTTATTTTTTTAAAAACTATATATATAATATACATATTATATACGGCATTTCCTCCGACGTTTCTCCCGATGTTTCAATTTTTTGAGGGCCTATTTCGTATCGTCCCAGTTTCGGAAACTCAGAAATGTTTCCCTGTTTCGTGCAACTTAGCTTCAAATGTTCTACTTGGCCACAATAGTAACATTTCAAATTCTTGGTTCTAGATTTATTTTTACCTGAATTTAAAGCTATGCATGTTCTTCATTGTTGTTTTCATATTTCTCCTTGCCTTTGCTTACCTTTGCACTTAGCAACCAAAGCGCTTTCAGAGGCAACATTGTTACTTCAAAATTGCTTCATCCATCTTTCCTTCTATAACAACTGACTTGTCAACGTCTTAAAAGTTGTTTCAACAGAAATACAAATAATGTTAAATATTTCTACAAAGTTCTCAAATGATGGAGACTGATTTTTCAGGGTAATTACCACCATATCCTCTTCAACTACCTCTTCCTATGGCTAATAATAGATTGCTAATATATTTCAGATTCAATCTTAGGCAACATGCAGTAATGTCATATAATGAACAACCAATGGAACTAAATATATCTACATCCTTCTAATAGCATTTCTTCCTTCTTCCTCTCATGATTGCAGTAACTTGCAAAGCTGCAACTATTTGTACACCACACATGGAAAGAGTGAAAACTTACAGGTTTCAAAGTTGCATTCTCGCATTCATCTGCCTCACAAGCCTGATACCCGCAGAACCAAATATCAAAATATTCTTCATTAGACTGATTCCAACAAAGAAGAGACAAACAGAAAGGACAGAGTAACGAAACCAATACCTCTTTAACAGGAGTTGAATACTTGCCAGAGAGCAGCCCATGTCCGAGTTTCACCCTAAAAGAAAAAATGTCATATTTACAAAATAAAACACAATATAGGTGGAATCACTCATTATTTACATTGACAACCAAGCAAATAACCTACAGAAGATAAGATGAGAAAAGAAATTATTGATATAACATGTAATCAAGAGAACTTACAGAATATCTCTGCATCGATTGATTTAGTAAATTTCAACAAAACCTCTGTACTTTATTAAGCACATGTGTCACAATTTTACATGCATAACAAGAGAGAGTTACCACTGGGGGCTTGACTGGTTGGTCAAGAGGGTGTGGTGATATTCCCCCCAACTAGAGTTCAATTACCCCAAGAGTGTGGTATGTTTTGTCCAGTGAAATAGCGGGGCTGTCACAGCCGTTAAATCGGGCCAGGTGAGGCATTAGCCATACCATGTGACACACTGTCCCACCTCTTCATAGGTTGTGGATGCTCAACACTTTTGAGAGAAAGCACCTTGCCATTACTCCAATAATAACAAAGAGTTTTATCCAGCAGAATTTCAGAAAACAACAGAAGATTAGAATAAAATAACTATTTAAGTTTTAACAACAAAGGAAGATACATTTATTTGGGCATAACTAATAAGCTGTTTTCTTTGGTATGGTTTACAAGCACCTGGCATAGAGTGTAAACTTGAAAATCAAAAGCGTGTCTAGATAACAAGTATTATATTGATTTTCAGCTAGCAAACCTAACTGCTCAAAAAATGCCATACTTGTTAGCAACACCTTTTTCTGTGGCTTGTCCACATAGTTCTGCATTTATAAGGAAGCCTTTCTTGTCCTTTTATGTACTTGGTTATGACAGACTACAGACAATTATACATGCTACTGTTAAGCTGGGTCTGATTGCTGGTATTCTCCCCAATCACTTTTTTTAATTGGGTGTAGCATTTTTAACTAAATGACTGATTTTCAACCAAAAAACATCCATCTTCTGCATAATGTCCTTTTCAACCACAAATTGTCACATTTTACGTCATGCCTCTCATGATTTCAATAAAAACTGTTCAAGAATATTGCACCAGAATATTCTACTAACTAAACACATAACAGTAAGAAAGAGTTGGCTTACAGCTGCATATTCAAGTCAACAGTTGGATCTGCAGGAGCCCTTTCAAAAGCTTCATCCAATTTTTGAGTTCCAAAATAACTGCCACAAACGAGCATGGATAGAAGACGAATGGCATGACTATAGAGTATATGTAAAAGTTAAAATGGACATAGATATAAAACCCTGCTATCTAAATCAATACACCTAGAATGTTACTTACCGCAAACTAAAATCCCTTGTGGAGAATACCGTTTGCATGATAGATGCCAAGTAACAGCTACAGCATAAAATAAACAGATTATGCATAGGGCTGATACATCAGATTGATGTTACTGCTAAGCAAAATCTCATAAAGTTCAATAATATATTGGCAACCGCATCCAGTTTAAGAAGCAGCTATACCTGTTCCCAAGATTGATAAGTCCCGTATAACCAGGCCCAAATAGAGGCTCTGATTCCTTGCCATTTTCTTGAATACGATTCCAATCAAAGTTTGTATTCTGATCCAGTTCTTTTTCAGCTGTAGTCAACTCTGTCTGGAATTAAAGTTATATGACCTCTTAAATCATGTTTCAAAAGGATTATTCAAACAAACAAGAATACAACAAATGATTCAAGATCTGCCGAAAAAACAAATGACTCAAGAGACAATTCCCTTACAAATATTGCATTGTTTTCCCTCCCTTTCCAGCCTTACTAGGAAATGCGCAAGCAGGTTGATAGTATGTCAGAACTAACAAGAAATACTCGATAACTCTTTAGTTTGAAGATTAGAAAAAAGGAAAATCAACCTAGGTATTTCACACATTATCACACTGAGAAGAGTGCACATGAGGATGACATGGCAATGAACATTGTACTCGGAAGATAGGAAACACCATTTGTAACCACCAACCTAAATTGACTTCAGACTTTTACAAAATTTCATTAACCTTTAAATTAACCCAAAACTCCAGTTCAGCAGTGATTTATCATTTTATTTGATATTGATGTATACGCCTATAAATGTGTATTCAAGCTTCACTTAAGAAGTATGCATAACTCTTAGGAATTATCATGCATACCTTTAAACTTTAAAGTTTACACAAACAACACTGATGTCCAGGGACTAAGAACTGAAAAGGGTAAAAAGAATGAAAAAAAATAAAGAGAAAGCAGCTCCTCCAAATTGAAAAGACATCTTGTAGGCAATCAAAAAAAATTACTTTGACTTTCCTCGTTGTCAACCATAATGATGATAGATAAAATAGAAGTTACCATACCATAACCTATGATCAAATTGAAGATAACAGACAGTATCCTGTTATGGCGGGAAGGATTTTGCAAATGAAAAACGCAAAAAAGGAAGGCTCACCATCCCCAACTAGGAAGAGTTCAAGCAAATACTGCAAAACAAATTCCACCTAGCAGGGAATGAATCTGACTTGAAAATTCAACTGCAGCATCTCAGGCAAGAGCCAGCTTAGAAAGTTAATGACTACACAACTGAACTCCACTAGTACTTTATAATCTGTTGCACAGTTTTGAAGAAATAAAGGGATGTCACAGTAAAGCATACGGTCAAGCAGCAAAATTCAAAGGGAGCTTTTTCTCATGCCTAAACCGTTGATCAAACCTGTCGAAAATCCAAGCATATAGAAGCAAAGAATAAACACACAAAGAATTACCCTTCTATTGCAGAAAGCTCAACAAAATCAGTTAGACCTGTTGCATGGAAGAAGACAGTACTGAGAACAAAGAAGCAAAAGTGGAAACTTACCAACAACATCCAAAAGCCTAAATTGGCAGATGGAGACAGTTGACCTCATAAGACTTCTTAGCATTGCAAGAAGCTTGGGCATATTAAAGATTGTTGTTGGGAAATGCATATTGGGCCAATCCCTAAAAATCACACTGGAAGAAAATTCTGGCTTCAGCATGCTAAACAAGCAATTGGACTAGAAGTTAATGGGGCTGAAGAAGCTAATAAAAGGCTAGCATTGACAGCTAGGCCACATCACAAGGTTATGTGAAGCAAACAGAAAAGTTGTTCCATGTGAAAATGTAAATCAAGGAAACAAATAACAACTATGCACTTTGATCTGAGTGACACAAAGAATGTAAGGTCATTGCCCGCTACTACACATCCCATATCATACCGTTAAAATCAAGTAAATGAGTATGTAGCGGTATAGGTCCCCAAGGCATGCAAACTCAAGTAAATACTAACAAGTTTACCATTCGCTGCAAGTTGATGAGCTCAAATGTGATTTCATACTCTTGATATTGCGAGGTAATTGTGGGTGATCCCTACATGTGGGCTGTAGATGCAATTTTCTTAAGGCGTGCTAATAAGTATAGCAGAATCATGGGTAGCCTTACCTGATTAATTCAATCAATAAGGAGAAAATATCCTCAATATCTACTGCACAAGCAAATCAAATGATTAATGCCAATACAAAGCTCATCTTGAAGTTTTAAGGCCCAAAAGACAATATTAATGCATAAAGCAGAGAATCCAAACCAACTCTAGATCAAATACAATAGAGATGGATAATTTGTTCATGCAATATAGGTATTAAAAACATTTTTCTTGTATGGAAAGGGCTACCCCAAAAGAGAGTAGTTCAACATGACAATGACTCATGGAAAGAGTGAAATTAAAAGCCAATACAAGAGCTCCAATAACAAGGTTTCTAGCCCCAAAATAGTCCCTATGCCATATCTTGTTTCTCACAGAGTTACACATTTTGTCAACCGAAATATTATTATATAATTTTATGCACTTTATTACTTTATGGGTGGGCAAGTTAAGTCACAAACTCATCATTATGAAGACATGATTAAAAATTCCGTGTTAGTAAAGACTGATCAGTTGGATGAATGGCCATGTTCCCCAAAAAGAGCAGTTCAACATGAGAATGAAAGCATGTCAAACTCTAAATTTCCACCAAACATTTATGTCCAAATCAGATCTAGGCAATTGAGACAATTAAAATCCAATGCAAGAGTTCCTAGAACAAGTTTTCCAGCCCTAAAATAGTCACTATATTATATTTCGCCTTTACTGACTTACACATGTCATCGAAGGAACAGCCATTATAAGATGCACTTTATGAGTGTGCGTGAGCTAAGTCCTGAGGTCATCATTAGGAAGTCCATGTTAGAAAGGATTGAGAAATTGGGTTAATCAGAACGGTTTTGTTAACCAAAATGAGTATTTCAACATGGGAATGACAGATGAGTGCAAGTCAAAGTCTACATTGCCAACATGCATTGGAACGTACAAAACCTCACTCTTGGAAAGTAAGAAAATTTAATGCCAATGCAAGAGCTCTTAGAAAAGGTTGTTAGCCCAAAAATAGTCACTATGTTATATCTTGTCTACTATAGACTTACACATACCATTGATGGAGCTATTCTTATAAGATGATCTCCTTTATAAGTGGGCAGGACTTAAATCACAAGGTCATCGTTCTTGAGATGTCATTAGGATATCTTTGTTAGGAAAAACTAATCAGATAGTTGAACAGTTGGTTCCCCAAAATGAAAGGATTGACATAAGAATGACCACATGCCAAAGTCTGTGTTGCCATCAAACAATGGAAATTACAAAACATCGCTATTGAAAAGTGAAAGATTAAAAACCAATGCAAGAGCTCCTAGAACAGGCATATTTGCCTGAAACTGGTCACAGTGTATATTTTTTCCTTTACTTGCTAACATGTGTCATCCACAAAACCATTATTATACAACAATGTGTTTAATTATTTTATGAGTGGATTGAATTAAGTCACAAGGTCATCATTATGAAAAACATCATTAGGAAATCCTTGTTAGAACTCAATGGTCACTTGGATGAACGATTGGGTTCTCCAACTATCATGTATGTAGGACCTTTTCAGTGAATAAAAAGACCCCTATTTTGAATGGAGTTAGCATGACAAGAGGAGGTAAGATCATTGTATATAGTGTGTCATACCTCCATCTTTGTTGATCACATGTATATACATCTGCATAACATTGCGAGATGAACAACATCTTAGTGTATCACCGTGAAGCAAGCTGAAATTGTTCTTTTTTTGTCTTTTATATGAAATCATGTGCACGCATTGTTTCTTAATTCACTGCTTGATTGTCATTTCCACATTCGTAACTTAGGGTGGATTCACTCTCAAATTTTGGCATATTCTTTCTGGATCTTTTATTTCTTCTTTAACATTAATGATGTTGAATCATTAAAATCAGGAATACAAAGAGATGCATAGAACCGACTCAAATTTTGGGCCAATAGTAGAAGCTCTGTGGTATGCACAAAAGTATGCATGGTCTTTAAAAGACTATCATCTTAGAGAATGGTTGTTGTAGAGAGGCAAACTTGTTGCATACCAGACAGAGACCCGGGAATAGTGTTTATGCAGGATGCTTAAAGCTCGGAAGTTGGAAGGTACTTTAGAGTCAACAGAACATGAGTTAAATTGCAAAAGTAACATACTGGCCATGAATGCAAGCCAACATCAAAAAAATTGTCCATGGATATTTGTTGTGCAGTATTTCGACACTAGCAAACCAAAAGTTGGGATTACACATTCCACTTTGATGTTCCTTCAAGGCCCTAGAAAAGCACTTCCATAGAATTCCTATGAGGTTTAACAAAGACAAGTCAAGGAAACGACTATGTGTTGCCCATTGTTGATTGACTCAATGACAGTAAGATTTATCCATTGCCAAAATATTGTGGCTATGCAACAAGCAGCTACACTTTTCTTCCTTGATGTATGGGCATGTTTTTCATTGAATACTGTTATTTCTAGGAGAGAGAATATATTTGTAAGTAGCTTTTCAACTATGCCCAATGGAATTTAATGGGAACCTTCTACCAAGGTGGAAAGAAGTACAACCTTCTATCCTTAAATGAAAGAGTAGTCTAGACTCTAAAGTCATAAACCAAACATCGGTAACGTGCTCTGGATATACAACCATAAGCATTCAAAGATCTAGGATGTCAGTTTATCAAACATTCTGCACTGCCATAATCGAACAACTCAAATGTTGCTCCTTGAGACTTAATTTGAAATATCATCCACAAACTCCTTTTGATTTAGCATTTAAGAAATAAGCAGAGGATAAGGGGCAAGAGAAAGATAAGTAACCACAGGCTATGAAATTATTTGAGAAAAGAATAGAAAAACCAAGAGCAAGTGTAGTAGAACCTGCAAGAACCTCAAGCAATTACAAACAAAGGTATGACAAGCATCAGACCAAAGGCATTTAGTTGGAGACCAAGTATACCTACATTTGTCAAAGGAAAGGTTTAAAGGGACACAGAAAAATTAGGCATGTTAGATACGAGCCTTTCAAAATCATTGACATGATCAAAGAGAATGCAATGGAACATCTAGTGCAGGATTAACCAGTAGAGTTGCAACAAGCACGTCTAGTAGAGAAGAACCAGGCCCGCCAAGGAAGGACACAATGAATTTTGAATTAGAAAAAGAGAACCCATTTTGGAAAATGTTACACTTGGCACCATTCACAAGAAAAAATCCTTGAATTGAAAGTTGAACCAGATAAAGTCTTATCTAAGTTGGATTATTTTATTAAGTAATTTTGCAAGGTTGCGAAGCCACTCAAATATGGAAAAATATGCTAAGTTGTAGTACCATTGAAGGTTGCAAAGTCTAGTAATTTTGGAAAATATTACTCTCGGCACCACGCACAAGAAAAAACCCTTGAATTGAAAGTCGAACCAAGTAAAGTCTTATCTAAATTAGATTATTTTATTAAGTCTATTTTTGTGAGGTTGTAAAGCCACTCAAATATGGGAAAATATGCTAAGTTGTAGTACTATTGAATGTTGCAAAGTCTAGTTGTAATACTAAGAAATTTCACAACATTAAATTGCAATTCAGGTATATACTGCAAGGTAAAAATACCACGCTATTCAAGGAACCCCAAGGTTACAAGTTTAGGAGCAGATCATAAGACAAGACTGCAAAAAGGCATAGCTTGCCGAAGGTTTTGAGATGGACAGAAGGCTGCAACCATGACGTTGAAGAGGTGTGAACAAGACAATTGTTTAAGCAGTTAAGGATCCACAACTAGAGTTGTGAAGATGAATACTCATGTTGTCAGAATTAGAAGACTAGCCCAACATTGCAAGAGGGCAAAACACCCACAATGCACATTTCCAAAAACCTACACTTCTACAACAATATGAAGGCCAAAAGACCACACTCTTGAATAAGCTTTACAAACAAAAGAAACGCACAACACAATGGCAAGAAAGCAAATTGAATTGTGGGAGCATTTGACCTTCCAACTTTTACGACTTTTAGAAAATGCCAATTACCAATAGAAAACACATATATATGTATAAACATTATCAAAGAAGGGGGAAGAGATATACAAATGCAAGAGCTACGATATATAGTAATGCAATCTTGTAATAAAATCCCTTCATAATTCTCTTCGTAAAGTTCTAGGTATATGTACTTAATACTATGTTGTTAATTCTCTATATTAAATATGATTCTAATTCTATAGGGTAAGTAAACCAAATTCTAATACATAAGAAGCTTAAAATTGCCTCTCGGTACTAGAGTAAGACCTAAAACTGCTAGGGGTGGCAGGTGTGAGGGGGATCATCCTTGATCCCAAAGGAAAAGTTGAAACAACTTATGCTTAGGGTTTAGGGAATTCAACCAATAATCAAGCCGAGGCATATGCCCTCATTCAAGAGATTCAAGAACAAACATATCTCTAATTGTCATGGGAGATTCAAGCACAATCATCAAATTTGTAAGGTCTCCGATGTTAGAAAGTAATGGATGTGCTCGTTTAACCATAGACAATATAACAATATTGTCACCCAACCATAGGCCGAAGCCACCCCCAAGCACCGTAACCTTGACAGAGAATGATTCCAGAAGCAAACCACTAGCCAACCACGGCTAATGCATAAAGATAACCAAGACTGATCAGAAAGCCCAACCATAACCAATAGAAAGTCTGAGCCTAAACCAGGAATACAGATTGCAGCAGTTGCTCCCCAGACTTGCACACTTGCCCAGTTTTTGCAGTGCACACCTCTTCCCAACTAAAATTTCAAGTTGTCTAGTACAAAATAAGGTCTGGCTACTCGTATTTATACTGTTTTCCTGAGTTGTCTGGGTCGACTTCTCATTTTGGATGCTAAATACTTACTATTAATTATTTCCTTGAGCTGACTTGTCTTCTATGGTTAGGTTTAATGCTTTAGGGTTTCTTGTTGCTTCCCGGAATATTCTATTCTCGTCGGGGTTACACATGGAGGTAAATACCTCCCACAGCTACCATAATATCAACACTCCCTCCTAGCTAGGGAGGTATTGAAGGCAATGGTCTTGAGCACAAACATACCATTCAATCGGTAGCATCATCATAGCCATACAGACTATCTCATGATTAGATCATGAGCACCATCATCACTATCATCTGATAGCATCAACTGCATCATCTCTCGCATCCATACTCCATCTGAATAGTCAGACATGATGTTGAATAAGTTACTCACTTCACAAAGTGTTACAAGGACCATTCTTCTAATTCGGACATACATCCTAGAAGAATGATTGTCCCAACAGATGCTAAAATCTATGCCATGGACTACAGAGACCATTCCTACAGGAATGTCAGTCTAGGACTATTTTCTAATCGGGTCATATGTACTATAGAGATCCGTCTCAACTTATATGCCTTAGAAAATATCAGTCCTGAACCATTTTCCTAATTGGGCCACAATCTGTACCTTAGGAAAATACTAGTCCATGACATGTCAACAAACTGTCAACCTGGACCATTCTCCAGAGAGAGAATACATGTCCACCAGCAATCTGTTCTATATAGACCATTCTCCGCCTAGAGAATGTCTGTCCATGAGCACACTGACTATCCATCTAGTTGATGATCATTTTCAACACTACTGATAGTCTACACGGTAATCAGAAGTGTCATTCAATTGAACACAACTGTGTTTATCCATAGTAGTACACAACTACTATACAGTGGTACACTACCACACCAAGTAGCACAAAGCTACTTAATCAGTGACACATAGTCACAACCAGTGGAACACATCCACCACAGTAGCATACATCTATTATCCAGAGACATACAGTCTCCATAGCAATCATATCATCTGATATCAACCTGCATAAAAACAATATCATGATATAAACTGAGTCATCTAGGCCATTCTTCCACTCACATCTGTGAGATCTGGAAGAGCACCTGCCCTCAGAAAGTAAAACATCAGCCATGAGCTATCTGGACTATTATTCTCAAGCATAGAAGAATAGTTGTCCTGATTTCTGAGCATGGACCATTCACCTATATGGGCCATTCCTCCAGCACTAACAAAGTGCAACCTGGAGAGAATGAGTATGCCCTAGGGAATGCTTGTCCCTGATTGTTGATCCT
>SNQJ01S0013828.1:155868-186634 GCA_010110895.2 Picea sitchensis
TTGAAGGCTAAGTTGAATGATACCGAGATGGCTAAGGAGGAGAGTGTCTCTTCTTATCTTACCCGGGTGGCTCAAGTAAAAGATGAGCTGGCAGTTGTTGGAGAGGTCATTACGGATTCTGAGTTGGTGAGGATAGCCTTAAATGGCTTCACCAAAGAATGGGAAGTCTTTGTGAAGTGTGTGGTGGGACGTGAGCATCTACCAGATTGGAGCAGACTGTGGGATGATTTCACTCAGGAGGAGATCCGAGAAAGATCTCAAAGCAATGAACAGAAAACAGACAGAGTTGATGAGAATGTTGCTCTTGCGGCAAAGAACAAGAAGAAAGGAAGTTTCGAAAGGGACTTGAGTAAAGTCAGATGTTATTGTTGTAACCAGTTGGGGCACCTTGCCTCTTATTGTCCTGAGAGGAAGAAGAAGAAGAAGGAACCAGAAGGGCCTGAGACAGCTGCTACAGCAGCCATGGAGGACTTTGCTTCAAAGTTCGATAGGGAATTTTCTTTGGTTACCTTAGTTTCCAGTGTCGGCAGCGGAGGATTTGGAGGTGATATCAGATGGATTGTGGATAGTGGAGCCTCTAGCCACATGACGAGAATCTGGCAAGTATTCCTAGATTTCACAGAGATTGGTCCTGGCCGACAGGTGGTAAATGAAGGTGGTATGGCGAGAGTTGTACGTGGAGTTGGGAATGTTAGATTCCAACTCGAGTTTGGCGGACTCTTGGAGCTTGATGGAGTTCTCTTTGTTCCAGGGTTGATGGCTAATTTGCTCTCAGTCTCAGCCATGGAGGATGTAGGATATTGCGTATTGTTCAAGAGGGAACATGTATTTATCTACAGGCAGGGAGTGGACCTGGTAGAGTTGCAGTTGATCGGTAACCGGGTGGACAGGTTGTATATGTTGAGAGGACAACCTTCGATGTATGATTCAGCGTCGGATGAGGAGCATGAGGACGCTTCTGAGACTGCGGTGGCGCCAAGGATTCAGTCTTGCATTCCGAGAGAAGAGAACAAGTATCTTCTGAGCACTGGCAGGAGGCTCGACCAGGTTGATCGAACCAATGCTCAAGATGAAGTGAGCTCAGGGTTCCAGGAGGTTGCCAGGAGAAGATCTTCTAGTTAGAGTTTTGTGCAGGTGTTGAGGATGGCTCTAGGTTCAGAGGGAGCTCCTACACAGCACAGTGTGATGGGACCAGATGATGGAGGTGACAGCGAGTACATCCCTCGCTAAGAGGGAGTGTTAGCTTTTTAGCTCGGGAGGTACTTCGCATGTTTTGTCTTGAATGCGGATGTTACCTTATGTTTACACTACCAGGCACTTAACTTTGTAATAGGTTTTTATAAAGTTGTTAGAAAGTGGTTCTTTTATTAAAGTGACTTTTTAATAAAGTGTACCTTCTTTTTTAAAGTGACTTTATTTTCATAAAGCACTTATGTAATAANCTTTATTTTCATAAAGCACTAATGTAATAAAGTGAAATCACTTTAATATTTCAAGTGATTCATTTTGGAGGGAATGGATCATGACCCTTGATCTTGAAAAAGGCAAGATCTAATCTTGGCCTTTGGATTTAGGGTTAGGGAAGGTGAAAAGACACTTTGGAGGGAAAATGTCATTTTCAGATTATAAAAGAATGCATTGGGTAGTGTGCAAGACACATCGAGAAGACGAGAGGAGTTGAGTGAGAGAGATTTTCTAAGTAAGCTTGAGAGAGGAAAGTGAGCAGCTTGGAGGGCACATTTCCCAAGCAGAAGGAGGGCACAAATCCCAAGAAATATTTTTTGTTTTTTTTGGCCGAGTTATCTTTTTGTTGTGGGAAGCTGTATTGTACGGATCCTTACAGTGGTACTGATTTGGCACGGAAATTGAGGCAGCTTTGGGCACGGATTTTGAGGCAGATTTCGGATTTATGTTCGTTGTTTCTGGGCCGTACGAAACAATATGCACAGCTGACTGTTGGTACGTAAATCGAGGTACATAATAGGCCATACAATAGTACAGATTTGGCACGAAAAACGATGCAGAATTTGGTGGGACTATTTTGGTGCTGTGAGGTATTTTCCTTGGCTGGAAATGTGTATGTGTTGTTGTTTTGTACTTTCCTGAAGCTGAATAATAATATCTCTCTCTCTCTCGTTGGGTTTCCCCACATTGGGGTTTTCCCTGGCATTTGCCTAAATTTCCGAATGTCATGGGTTGTTGTCCACTGTGTTATTTTCGTTGTTATTTTGCTTAGCAATGTGTATTTCTGCTTATGGTAATTTCTGAATGTGGGTTTAAGGCATTTATGAAGTTCATGCAAGACAGTTATCTCTAGGTTGCTAAGTGTTTGACAGAATATTAGCTTGCTAATTTTTGTCATTAAAAAATCTACAAAATCAACCTCTACAAGCACAAGTTAATCGGGCATCAACACTATGGAAACAATTCGATTTGATATAAGTTCATAGCGCATGCAAAACGGCTCCGCAAGAAACAACGATAAGGTTTCAACGCTCGCCTGCGCACTTTAATGGCTCCCTCTGAGGGAGGGGATCCACCCCCGGGGTCCTCGTCCTCAGACCTCCAGGCCCTCATCTCATAATATGCTAAAGCTCCCAAGCCCCCACCCTCACGTTTTGTGAAAAAGCTGCCGAAATCCCTAAGGTAGTTGTTTTCGCTCCTTCAGCGCGACCTTTGGCTCTTAGGCTTGCAGACAGAGCATTAATCGGCCAATTGACAGGGTTGTGGCCTTCCCCAAAATCCATGCACATCTGGTTGGAAGCAAATTAGCGCAAATTGATCAAGGGACAACTGTTGACAGCCTTCTATGGTAAGGGATTCTTTGCCTTTCTGTTTGAAAAAAAAGAGGATAGAGATCTGATTTTTCGAAGTTGTCCTTACTTCATGGGGGCCAGAGGAATGTATCTAAACAAGTGGACTCCTGACTTTAGCCCAGAGAATGATATTCCCTCAACAGTCCCAGTATGGGTGAGGTTGCCCTTCCTACCCCTCCACTGTTGGAATGATGAAACCATTAGAAACATAGGCAACACCCTCAACAAGTACATTGATCATCCTAAACCATGGGAGGGCCTTCAAGCTTGCGCCAGACTATGTGTAGAAGAAGATCTGGAAAAAGGCCTCCCTGAAGCAATACAACTGAACCTGGATAGTTGGTCTTACATCCAACAAGTAGACTACGAGCAAATTCCTTTCAAATGTAAAATCTGCCACGAGTATGGACATTTTGCAAAATCCTACCCCCAGGCCAAAGACATGCGGGACCAAGATCCCAAACAAGACCACTGGCAACAGCCAAAGAGGAAAAAAACAAATGGGAAAACCCAATCCATCCCGACTCAGAACCAAAGAGAAAAACCTCCTGATCCAAAAGAAAAAAGGCCAGGCTCCCCACAGAAAGGAGAATCAAGCCACAATCGATATGCAGAGCTCCACCTAGATGGCAATGTAGAAGAAATTAGGGAATCCCAAGAAGAAAACAATGGTAAGGGGTATGAAGAGGCAGGAGAAGGAAATGGTAAAGGCCCAGTAAAGGAAAAAGAAGTCTTGGATCTAAGTGGGGATTCCTCGAAATCGCTCCCCATCCATGCTATGGAAAACCCAGAAATGTCAGAAGAAGAGAGACAGGACTCCTCAGAAAGCGACTCTGAATTGGAATTAACTCAACCAACGAACAGCAAGAAGCCTGGAAGAAAATCACACAGAAATAAAAGAGAATCGGCGACAGACAGAGAAAAGGAACTGGGCATACAAAAAAAATCGAGGAGACACTAAAGAAAGATGGAAAAATTGGGAAAAACAAGGCAGCCCAACATAAGGGAGCAGCTTCGCGGCCCTCAAGAGGGGGGGCACCAAAATATTCTGATAAATGATGAAAACCATCTCCTAGAATTGTAGGGGATTAGGAAGCAAACTTAAGAAAGAAGAAGTCAAAAAGTTGATACAAGCAAAAAAACCCTCAATCCTCATGATCCAGAAGACAAAAATGAGGGGAGCAAGAAACCCTCAAAGACCTGCATAAAATATGGTGCAAAAGCGATGGGCGTGTCGTAGGCTCCAGAGGGGCTTCAGGAGGGATCAGAACTTTCTGGAATACCGAAGAATTCGACTTAAAAGATCAGGTGCAAACCCAGTTCTGGCTTATGGTAAATCTTCTAAATAAAGGCTCAGGTATGCAATACTCCATAATCAATGTTTATATGCCAAACAACTATAATGAAAAAAATGAATGTTGGCAATCCCGGTTGGACCTTGCCAAGGAAAATCCTCCCCAGAATCTTATTATTGCAGGTGACTTCAATACAACCAAAGGTTCAAAGGAAAAGAGAGGGGGCTCAGTGGTAAGGGATCAATTCCAAGAAAGGCTGGAGGACCTTATTTCGAACCTAGATCTCTTTGATGTTCCCTCAAACGAGGGAATGTACACTTGGAATAATAGAAGAGCAGGGCCTGGGCACATAGCCGCAAGGTTAGATAGATTTTTGATCAGCAGTTCGTTGTTGTCCCTCCCTGACAAACCGAGCTCTATGAATCTTCCCTAGGCAGGCTCGGATCACCGTCCCATAAGACTGACCTTTGAAGCTCAAAAAAACTGGGGTCCAATTCCCTTCAAACTCAACCCCCTATGGCTGGATTGCCCCGAGCTCATCCAATCCATATCCCAATTATGGAACCAGTGGATCACAGGCTCTCCAAACTACATCTAGGAGCAGAAGCTAAAATTAGTAAAAGATCTCTTAAAGAGCTGGGCTAAAAACTCTTCGCAAAGCAAAGCCAAAGACAAAACGTTTCAGCTTGAATCTCTGCAGGAAGAAATGGAAACTACAGAGATCCAGCAAAACCTTCTCACCCAAGAACAAAAACTCCACAAAGAGTATCTTCAAGCTCTAGCAGAAGAGGAAATCGCTTGGCGTCTTAAATCCAGGAGTCTCTGGCTGAAAGTAGGAGACCAAAACACGTCCTTCTTTCACAACCAAACTAAAGTCAGGAACTGGTCAAATCAAATCTCAGAACTCAAAACCCACGATGGTGAAATCCTAAAGGACTTCAACCAAATCAAACAACACGCTTCCTTGCACTTCCAAAATTTGTACACCACCTCTAACAAGGATGAGAATCAACTTATTGAAGTCTTTCTCCAGCACATTCCCAGCAAGATCACTGAGGAAGATAACATCCACCTGGACAGGCCCATTGAAGAAGCAGAAATCCTAAAATCTATGAATCAATTTCAAGATGACAAAGCCCCGGGCCCAAACGGCTTCACACTGCACTTCTATAAAAAATGTTGGCATATCATCAAAAAAGACTTTATAAGAATGGTGTGTTTTGCACACAAGGCTAAAAAGTTGGGAGGAGCAACTAACTCTTCTTTCCTGGCTCTCCTCCCAAAAGATCATGGAGCCTCCTCTCTAAACTGCTTCAAGCCCATCTCCCTGTGTAATATTTCCTACAAAATCCTCTCCAAAATTATTGCAAATAGACTAAACCCCCTTCTCAGCTCGTTAATCCTGCCAAACCAAGTAGGCTTTGTAGCAGGCCGCCATATTTGGGATAACTTCAACTTGGTTCAAGAGGCAATTCATACCAGTAGCACCCGGGAAGACTCAAGCATGGCTATAAAATTAGACATGGCTAACGCTTTGACAGAGTAGAACATAATTTCCTTTTCAAAGTTCTGGGAAAATTCGGCTTCACTCAAAGCTTCATGGACTGGATACACTCCTGTATTGCCTCCTCCTGGATAGCGCCCCTCCTAAATGGAAGACCGGGTCCTTTCTTTAAGGCGTCTAGAGGCCTAAGACAAGGTTGCCCCCTTTCCCCCTTGCTCTTTGTGATCATGGCAGAATCCCTAAACAAAAATCTCGAATCGGAAAGCACAAATGGCACTATCCCAGGAATAAAAATCGCTCAAGGAGTCAAAAGATTGAACCACTCTCAATTTGCAGATGACACAATCCTCCTGAGCGAAGCGTCAAAAACTCTGGCCAGAAGAATCCTCCAAGTACTAGATACCTTCCTACTAGTTTTGGGAGGACTCCTGAACAAAGAAAAATGCCAAATTTATACCTGGAATATCTCAACAATCATCAGAGCGGGAGTTGCTCAAATCATGGGTTTCGCCATTACCCAAGACTGGAAATCCTTCAAGTACCTCGGCCTCCCCCTCTGCATTAAAGCGCTCCCTGGCAAGTTTTGGCATCATTTTATCCAAAAGGTTAAGGAAAAAATGGAAACATGGGGATCAAGGTGGCTCAATCCAGCAGGAAGGGTAATTCTGATCAAATATGTTCTCTCGGCCCTCCCTTTATTTCAATTCTCTACCCTCCTAGCCCCAAAGGGAATCTTAAAAGAGTTGGCTCAACTCATTCGTAAATTCCTGTGGCAAGGGGGAAAATCCAACCACAAAAAATTTCACTTGGTTAAATGGGAAACAGTCACCCTACCCAAAAAAAGCGGTCGCCTCGGAATCAGGGATCTCAAAATCACCAATTCAGCAATGGGAGCTAAACTCCTTTGGAGGCTAGTAACAGGAGATACTGACTGGTGGAAGTTGGCCCTCATCAAAAAATACAGACTTGGTAAAAGAAAGAGAAGCATGGACAAACCTCAAACCATGCAAACAAGGTCTCAAATCTAGAAATTAATAAAGGTCATTGCCCCCTTTTTCAAAGATCACCTTTCCTGGATCCCGGGCAATGGGAAAGCAATCAGATTTTGGCAGGACCAAATTTTTGGGGTGGAATTCAATCCCCGTGAAGAAGGTTTCACAGAGCTAAAACGATGGATGCTAGGCACAAGCAAGCGCACCCTGTATGACATCTCAGCCTGGAACGAAAATAGCAGCTGGAGGGACTGGAACATGGGGTGTGTTCCGCAGCATCTAATAACTCAAGCTCACCGCCTGACCTCTCTTCTGAAAGGGGCAGCCCCCATCCTCAAAACCTCGCTAGACAGCAGGGTTTGGGGGGACAAAGAGTACTCAGTTAAATAAGGTTATAACACGTTCCTGGATACCACGAGAGAACATCAAAGCTCAGCAAAATGGAAAAATGTCTGGAATGAGGACTCCCTCCCCAAAATAAACTTCTTCACTTGGACCCTAGTGCATGAGAAAATCTTAACAGGGGAAAACCTCATGAAAAGAAGCTTCCATGGCCCCTTCAACTGTCCTCTTTGCCAAAATCGTCAAGAAAACATTCATCATTTATTCTGGAACTGCCCTTTCTCGAGGATGATTTGGCATTTAGCCTTCGGGGACATTGCTAGGAATATAAGATGGCCCTCAACTCCTCATCCCAGCCTGGGAAATTGGGACAAGTACTACCAGGGATCCTTCAAGGACAAGACAGTCCTGAAACGAATTTGGAGGGCGATGCCAAAGTTTCTCTGCTGGCAGATTTGGTTAATGAGAAACAAAAAAAAAAATTCAAGGGACGGTTAACCCCCCCAAAAAAAGTTGTTGCTAAAGCGAAATTGTTGCTCTCAGAATTCATGAATTCAAAATCTCTAAAAATAGAAGACCTGACCAAATGGACTGTCCGGGAAAAAAACTGGATGGCAAGTTTCAATCTCAGGACCTCTAAGCACACCAACACAGCAAACCAATCAAGTTGGTAGCTTCACAGTACTCTCAACATTGAACCATGGATCCAAAAGCAAAAAGTTCATACCCTCTGTTTTGATGGAGCTTCAAAGGGAAACCCAGGGGAGGCAAGCGCGGGGAGGGTGCTCTTCGACCCCGGAGGGAAAAAAACCTTAAGCTACTTGTTGACCACCTATCCAACTAGGGGGTCAACTCCATGTGCCATGAAGGGATGCATCAACAGATGCTCATTTGTCGAAGACTATTTGGTTCTACAAGGCATTTTTGGCCCTAGCACTCCTTTTTGTAAATGGAATTTCCGCACCCTTGCGTAGGTTAATAATGTAATAGGCATGCATGGCTCATAGTTAGGTTAGTTACCTCAGGATCGATTCATTGGGAGAGTTCCTTTCACCAAGGGTTTTTTATCCTCAGGTTATCAATTGGGTTTTTCAGCCTTATTGATTTCCCTTGAGTTTTTCCCTCACACTTGCAATAATTCCTCCAAAGTGGTGAAGGGCGTTCTAATGGGCTTATCTTCTGGGAACTATTGTTTAGGGATGATGTAAATGACCATGCAAGACATCTTAGAAAGTTTCGTGGAATTCCGTCGAGTCTAGATTAGTTTTTTTAATTAATTAATTTTTAATTAAATTTCCCTAAGTTTGAGGTTTAATTATTTAATTAATTAATTATTTTTGAGCAAAAATTGTAAAAACTAGGTCCTTGGACTTTTGATAGGGGTATTTGTGCTCAAAAGAAATGGAATGAGACCCCCTACACCCTTGAACCAAGTTTCAGCTCAGCCAGACAACTTTTGCTATGGGTTTGTCCACCAGGAGTGTCAATCAGTCAAAAACAGCAATTTTAATTGCTAGGTCATGACATAGCAAAAATGTAATTTTTGTAATAATGAGTTAAAAGGATGATGTAAAGGTGGAAAAAGAATAGAGAGAGGTTCCCTAGCCTAAACCTACCCAACCCAACTTAATTTAACCTTTACACACACCCTCACCCTCTCACTCACTCAAAACCCTCACGGCCCCTAGGGGATTTATGCCCCCCTTGTTGGTGAAACGTTGTAACTTAAGTTTAGAAGGGGTGGTGGACCCCTCGCCCTTGTGGCACGCCTTCCCTCACCCTCCACGTCACCTTCTAGCCTAGCCCCACTCCCCTCCTTTCATTTATTCCCTTCCACTCCTTGCGAAAACGCTAAGTGGTGCGCCCCCCTTGAGGATTTACGCCCCCCTTCATGTGGAAGACTCTAGAAAATTCGTTTTTTAATAATTTGGGGGCCCTTCTCTCATGTGGCACGCCTTTTCTAGCCTCCCACGTCCTTCTTTGCCTCATCCCAATGCCTCACAACCCATCCACCTCATTGATCCATGTCTCAAACCCTAGATGGTGCGCCCCCCTCCTTAGGATCTCATCTTGTTCTTGGTGGTGAACACTTGGCATTGATCCAAGAGAGGTAGGTTTGCCTCTCCAAGTATAAATAGATCCCTTTTCTCACTCCCTCCTCACCATATCTTGAGCTATTGTTATGCTACATGATTTTCACCACTCTCTCTCTCTTTCTTGTCCATCTTTCATCCATTTTTTGGCTCTTAGGGTTTTGGAGCAAGTATTTCTCCAATATCCATTTTTTGAGTAATAAAAGAGAAACTTTGGAGGATATTGGAAGAGCAACAAGTATTCTTGTTCTTGCTTACACATGAGATAATATTGTGAATTTGGCATGGTGGTTGCATAGAGTAGATTCTTGGGTAAAGTGTTTTTCTTTGGTAGATCTAACAATGAGTATTCTTGTTAATCTATATATGTAGGTTTGCTAATAGGGTGCAAGTATTTCATTTTGTTAGCATATTCAGCCATATTATCTTCTTGTATGCATATTATCATGTCAAGTATTGCAGGTTTGGCTTCAAGGGTTTTGTTGGGATTGTCTCAAGGAAGAGTCCTCCCTTAAAGCACATTCAAACTCCTTCTTTCTCACTCTTTACTCATTCTTTTATTGTTGTTCACTCCATATAATATTTCAGCTAGCCTAACATCCTAGATTGGTCATTTTAATCCACTTTTATCATAGATTTTCATGAGAAAAAAATTCTGCCCTAAAAACAGAAATTTTTCTTCATATTGTTGGTTGTGTGTAGCTTTTCCAGCAAGCATAACTTGCTGGTTTTTGCAGGTTCTTAACAGGTTGAGGGGGTCAGGCTACCCAAAATCATCCACATAACACTCCAAGACCCTTCTCTTCAAGTGGGTAACAAATCTCAACCTTCCTCTTCAATTTTCTAGCTCTTTGTGCTTAATTTCTTCACTTTTTTAGTAGGTTTTGCTAGCTCATAGCTTGGGAGGAGAATTGGTACCGCCTAACTCCCACGTGTGAGCTTAGGGTTAGGTCTATTTTGAAGTTTTTCCATTTTAAATCATCTTTTAAGCCTAGGACGTGGGGTTAGTGAGCATCTTGTTGATAGTTGTTGTTGCTTACTCTCCTCTCAACCCCTTTGGCACAATAAAGGTAGGCTTGCCTCCACCTTGTGCCATTGAGTGGTTTGTTTGTTGTCTCTCTTTCTCTTTCCAAGTTATTTCTAAGTTTAATAATTGCCTACACCTTGGAAGAGAAACCCCCAAAATCGTAAGGCTAGGATAAGTGATGTGTTCATGATCTTTTCATGCTTTAATGGTTAAAATCATCTAGATCTAGATCCCCTTCACACATTAATCTTTAATCTAAGCCCTTGGGGCATAACATACTTGCATGTTTTAAGCCATCTTAAGATATATCTTGTTTACATGCTCTAATCCAACACACTAAATGGTTAATGCTTTAATGGTATAATAAGTGGTTTTCTCTTTAAGGCCATTTGTCATCACTTGAGTTAATGTGTTGTTGGATATCTTGATAGTGTAGACACACATCTAAATTTTCAAGCTTTCTCTTTCACACTTGATGCTTTCTATCTTGAATGCTCTAACAATCACTGGTTAAGTGGTGATAAGCTTAGATCTTCTTTCTTTCATTGGCAAGTTGTTCTTGCCCTTGTTCATTAACATTTTTTCATAACAAGCTTCTCATGTTAATGGTTAAATAAATGGTGATGAACTAAATCGTTATTCAGCTTGCTTTTACATGCTTTAAATGTGTTAATGTGCTTTATTTTCATACTTAATAACACACTTTTTAAGCTCATAAAAGTTTCGGTTTTGACATAAAATCACCATTTAAGGCAACTAAAACTCATTAAAACACTCTAATACACCTAAAAGTCTAACCAATTGATATATATATATAATAGACTTAATAAGGTACCTTAAACCACCATCTTCACCATCTAAAACGGGGATTGAGGAGGGCAACGGAAGGTGCTAGGCCGGGGACGGTCTCACGGCGCGCGGTGTCATTTCCGTGAAAACTCAATTCTTAGGGTTGACCTGTGAAGCTAGGGTAGGCCTCGTTGCCTTACTTCTTGAGCATCCAGCAACCATTTGGCAATCTAGAGAGGAGGTTTTGGCAAAACACTTAGCTAGGGAAATAAAAAACTTTCAAATCTTTAAAACCCTCAACTCACTAAGTATTTAACAACCTTGGTTTAAATTGATACATCTTAAGGTTTAATACTTATAAGCGTAATCTTCCAATCTCATCTATAAGTAATACTTTGTGGGTAATTAACTAAGTGCCTTAACTATTCTTGAACACTTGTGTTTTCAAAGCTTCATAATCTCTTTAAGTGTCCTTGCGGATTATAAATGTTGATGTTGCCATTGAGGGGCAGCCCAATAGAGTAAGTGCTATTGGGGCATGCTTGGCTTTGTTATGTTGATTCCTTAAATGCTTTGAACTCCTACACATAAAACACACATGGTTAGTTTGTCTCTTGTATAACTTTGTATGTCTAGCATTGTTTATTTGTGGATATCTAACACTCTTGTGGATGTAAGTATTCTTTGGTAATCTTTGTAAGTAACTTATAATTCTTTTGTAAATCTTTGTAAATTAATTGTAACGAAACACCCTTTAGATCTAGTTGACCCCTTGCCCAACCTTAGGCACTAGTCTTAGTTGACTTAGGGAAAGGGCTTGCTTAACATACTAAACCTTGCACCTTGCATTGTTGCCTTAGCATCATAGGTTAGATTCCTCCAAACCTTAACAAATTAAAATCAACTCCTAGAACTTAACTTTAAATCACATCTAGAAACTAGGGTCTACCCCCCTTGGCTTCCCTAGGAGTAAGCCTAGACGGAAGAGGTTCAAGTCAAAGTGATAGCGTGGGCTTTGAACCTAGGCATTGTGCCTCCAAGGACACACTAAGTGAGCAGGACTTGGCTCACGTTTGCAAGTGTGTATAAGGACGGCAACACTACCATTGGAATCTGGGGACGAAAACTAACAATAACGCTGAGGCCTACGCTCTTCTAAAAGGAGTGCAACTCTACCAGACTAAGGAAATCCGAGAGCTGGTAGTCCTAGGGGACTCCAAAACCATAATAAGAATGATGATACAGGGAACAAACCCCAGAGACCCAAGCCTAAAGAAAATCATGGATCGAATTAGGATGGTCTCTCGAGACATTAAAACCACCTTCTACCACATATTAAGGGAAAATAACATTGAAGCCGATAAAATGGCCAATGCGGCAATAGGGGCAAAGCCAGGCGCCCTAAGTATTGACGGGGTCTCCACCCTAGTACCCCTTTACTAATGGTCAATTTTGATTGGGAGAAGACCGGTGTAAGATGGTGCCACACCACGGCTCCAAACAGAAATCAAGGGTACATGCGCAGGAAGGGATTCTGCTCCCCCCAAAGTGACAAGAGGGCTGGGAGAATTCTCGCGAAGCTGAGAACGTGGTCTTCGGGTGATTGGGCGAGCAGTCCTAACAATACAAGGTGGACGCTAGCAGTCATCCACCTGGCGCAGGGAGCACTTGGGTTAACCAGGTGGCAAGCAGCACGAGTTGGTCTCTCTGTCCGAGATAAAACGAAGGTTAACAGCCCCAACGCCATCATCACGAAAGGTGGTAAATCTTCGGATTGCGTGGGAAACCATGTCATCCAGCTTGAAAGGTTTGTGGAAGTGGTACGGGACTCTCAGCTAGCACAGTGCAGCAGCTCCTCGACGTCAGCCACTCCTCCAGTCTCGCGTCCATGGCTACTGATGGAACAGTCCGCAGGGAGCCTCCCACGAATTTGCAGGTAAGTACCCTCTATCTTTTATTAGACTCATGGAAACCATGTCGTCGTCCTTGCTCAGAATATGGCTTTTATGGGATTTCCCATCCGCTCACTCGTCATCCCTGGCTCAGCTGCTTTTTATCCTCGTTCCCCCGTCACCCTCGCGGTATGTCTGGCTCTTGCTAAGCACGTTCTGGAATTCTTCTCAGAATACTACCTCTGAGCCCTACACCTTGGCTCACGAATCTCTGACTCCATCCCCCTTTAAAGCACTGCCCAGCCTTGGGCACCATCACGGCCCCCCGAAGCCCTTCTTTAGCAGGCCACAGAACTTTTGAGTCCTCCTGAATTCTTCGTTGATCTCTGACCTCTCAGTTTACCTCCCGCCTCGACGACCTCCCACGCCCCTGCAATTTTACCTTTCCCCCCCCCCCCCCCTCAAGCCCTTTCTCCTTTTAGCAAAGCTACGTACCCTGAGTCCTCCCAATTTTCACATCTCGACCTCTCGCCACTCCTCGCATCACCTCCCCACTTCCCTACTTACTCCTTCCCTCGTGCTAAATTCCCCCCCCCCCCTCAGGCTAGCACCACTCTTTCCCGCTTGTGGTTTTCCCCTTGCTCCCTACAGATTCATCAAGGAATTGTCAGGTCCGGTCAATCCTCAGCAAACGGCGCAATGCAGCAAGATACTGCAGTTCAGGAGAACTCGAAAAGTTGGCCAGAGGATGACTGGGAAGTGGATTGTGGTGGTTGTAGCAGTCTCAGAGTTCAAATGGGCGCAATGAGTGCCAACCGTGCCTTTGAGCTAGAAACTTTATCCCAACACAGATTCCTGATTGGTAAACTCCAGGACGAAAGCGACGCCCAGCGCAGTCAAATTGAAGCCAATCGCCTGAAGATAGAGATGTTGCAGCAAAGACTAGACCAGTTAGACGTCTCACGGGCACCTCCATGCAATCCGGGCGACCAGCAGGGCCATCCAAGGAATGTTCAATCGAATTCGGTCAATCAAGTCTTCGACCTGAACTAGCCACATCCAGAATTCAGGGCGGACATGCAGCATATAAATGTTGAAAAGGGTAACTAAGTTCCAGTCTTTGTATGTTTTGTCGAACAATATATATCGGTGGTATATTTTTCCGGAGCTATCCAAGAAACTCAACTTTTAGAACTTTTGAAAATCAAGGGGGATGCTCTACACTCTATGTCAATCCCCACTTTTGTAAAAACCTCCCCTTAAGAGGGAAATCTAGGTGGTCTATACAGACCTTTTTTATGTAAAACCAGTGGATTCTTCCACATAGATAATACAATTTTGCGAGTTTATGTTAAAAAAAAACAATTCGATTTGATACAAAAGTTATAATTAAGAGTTTTGACATCTTGGATCGAGACAACCCTTCATGCTTCATTACAAAATCTTGAGCTATATTTTCAAACACAACCTACACTTATTGACCAATAGAATACCATGGTCAATTTTGATCATATGCAGATCAGGATGCACTTAGTGGTAAGCACACATCCAACTCTTTCAAGCCCCTCAACAACACACTTTCCGACAATAGTAGTAATTTAAAACAATGTTATGTAAAAGGTTCCATCACTTTGGTTACATAGATGGTTTACTTGGTCAACAGTTATGGCCATTGTCACAAAGTTCTCATTTTTTAATTGAAGTTTGAACTTCAACAAATTTTAAAGCACTGCTTAAAATTCGTCATACTTCAAACTAAATTCATCTTTATATAACCAACAAACTTGATGGCACATCAATGCACCTATTGAAGAGGGTAACACAAGTGCAAAATGACAAAGGGGCGATGCATGGAAATGGAAAATTGACTCGCGTTTAGATGAAGGATTGATGGAAGGCCAGTACCCTGCAAAAACACCCATGCAAGCATACCAATTTCATGCTCTACTGAGAGTTTTAATGCACTTGCAAGACCCAACAAAGCAAAGCCTTGTAGTAGTAAAGATGCAGAGGCAACGGCTATGCAGAGAGAGTGCCAAATGATGATTAACATGCATAGAAAGAGGAGAAGGAGGGACCACACGAGCAACGTAAGCATAGGGTGTAGATGCAATCTTAAATTTTAATATATCGTTCGAATATAAAGTTAAATTTTAACATGTATTTATTTGATAATCCAATTCAACTATATAACATATTCCTACATAAATTAAAACCTTACACAATTTCAAGGAGGAGTTCGCCATGAGGTCTATAGTGCTAGTCCAACCAAGGTTCAAGTTCGGATGAGTCCTACTATGTTAAAAATTGCCTTATCATATGTGGTTGAGTTGCCCTCCATTGATGTATTCTGAAGAAGAGCAGGTTACAGTTAGGTTCTCCTTGGAAAAAAATTTATTATATATATATAAACCCTTATATCAATATATATTAAAATCTTTGTTAATTGGGTCTAACCCGAGCAATTGAGAGAAGTGTTATCCTCCACACCCAGGATCAATTCCCACAAGTGACATGTTGAGTTGTTAATGAGTATATTGGTGTATCAGTGTTGAGCGTTGAAGAATCCAATTTACTCTAGGTACCATCCTCGAAATGAGGGAAAGTGCCTGGTGGGTCTCCCTGGGATATGTATTTCATGGAATTATTAAAATATAAATATATATATATATATATATATGAAAAACTTATGTAAGTAATAAAATTAAAAACTTATATATTTTTTAATACATATTACACACACAATGTACACCTAAACATCTTATGATAATAATAATAATAATAATAATAATAACAACAATAACAATAATCTATCTTAAGGTCACAACATACCCAGATGACAAATTTGTTGTATGAGACACCCTTGTTTGTGGGACAATAGGCCCCCTCCACGCAACGATTTAACTACTTAGTATACAGAGGTCTCTTAAAGCCATCTACCCTATCAAACTTATGGGAAATTTATCAATTGTTTTTAGCCCTTGCAACTTTTTTTCTAAATTATAGTGTGATCGAATTTGAACACAACCACAAATCAAGGGACTTTGGTTACGACTTAACCAACCTTGTCGCCAATCAATGTAACAATATATTGATCAATTTAACAAGTTATCCATCAAGTTGAAGGACCAACTACCAATAAAATCATGAAGTTCAGATTCATTTTGGGCTTATATTCTCACTTGAGAAAGGTAATGAGAACAAACCTTTCAATTTGCCTTGAATATTAAATATAAGTTTTGGAGAAGATTACACCAACAAATTAAAAAGCAAATAACCAGGTACTAAAATAAGTCCTTTACACCAAAATCTATTTTTTAATTCTTCGAATGGAAAGAACAATGGGATGAATGCATGAGAACACGAGAATGATTCTTAGAATGGTAAAAACAATATTGGAGATTCCACAAGATGTATGGCCATTCAAATGAAGAGGATATGAAGCGGAAGTCCTTCTATGTGAATACTTTGGTCAATTTCCATTTTAGGGGCTAAATTTTGCCATTTGGCTAACTTTCCATTTTTTCCAAAAATGATTCACCAATTTCCATTTTTTCCAACACGTTTCGCCGAAATTTCTATAGGATAAAATTATTTTATCTAAAAACTCAATTTTTCTAGAAACCATATAAAAACCTTAGAAAATTTTGAATACTTTTACAAAAATATCGCTACCATTTATAGTAGGCATTTTAAGAATTAGTAAGATTCACGAAGGTTTCTACAATTCTGTATAGATCCTCTAAAATTTGTGAAGCTTTGTTCACTCATCATGGCCAGGCAAAAGACAAGATAGTTGATATATTTCTTCATGCTCAAGAAAATTAATTTCATCCATCAAAAGCAACTATGCTAGGGTTTCAAATGCAAGTGGATTAGGGCATTTGTGTTTATATTCTGCTTTTATTTACTACCTATCATTGTTGCCTCAACTCGTTACTTTGACAAACTCCTTGTTATGTTTTGTCTCGACCCGCCAAACATGCAATTAGGCATGAGGTAGCCTTGTATTTGTTACCCCTCAACGCAAGGTCGAGTTTACTAACCCAACCAAAGGTATGAATACTCAAGGAGGAAGAAAATCAACTGCCTACATTGGAAGCGCCGAGGGAACCTTGTCATTAAAGTGTTTCATAAGGTAAAGAAAATCCATCCAATGAAACTCATGGGGATATTTCTTTGGATGAGTATGTTAGTGCACATGAAAATCTCAAACACCACACACAACTAGGGTATTTTGTTGGTCAGATTCCATTTGAGTCCATTAGCAAGGCTAAGATAAAGTAAGTTTGGCAGCCACACAATTAGCTTTGTACAACTACTCAAAGCTTGACAAAAGAGTTTTTTCAATTTTCATTCAAAGAAGAATCCCTCTATGTCGCAATTGTCACTCAGGACTCCTAGATTCATCAAAACACCTCAATGGTATTAACCATGTTGGACTTATAATTTTCAACTAACCAAGTTGCTTAGCTATGTTGTCTCATATGTGTAGAATTCTCGAGAATTCCCATGCAATTCTAGGAGATTTTGGAGCATATCTTGACACCCATGTCATGAACCACTCAAGTTCTTCAACCCTAGGCCCCAAACGTTGGTTTGTTTTAAGGTAAATCTATCCAAAGACTTGAGAGAGTTTGCTTACATCCGAGTTGAGTGTACGGTCTTCAGATAGCCAGTGAGGTACATAAACCTACTGAATACGCAAATCCAATGTCAAAGGCTCAATCACAAAATTCACAACTATCCACTAACGGTCAACCCTAACTCTCTAACTACTTGAGTTGGCCCTGCTCCTCAACCTCAAGCAAAAAAGGCCTCGCCTGCAAGCAATAATCAGGATGGGTTCAAGTGGTGAGAAAGAACAACTCAACAACTCTAAAGGTTCAGCCTACCAAGGTCGTCCCAAAATTAACCAACAATTGATTATTGGTAAAGAGATTGTTGGCAACTTGGCCCTTCCATCTCTCTTACACTCAAGGGGCGAGGTGAAGGGCTCAATCGACCTTGGAGACCAAGTACTTGAAGCATCACAAAGTTTGCACACTAGATGATTAGTTTAATCCACCAACACAAAAACCTTGATTTCATCAAACTCCTTTCACAGATTGATCAAGTCAGTGACGAAGATAGGATGGACTACCTCACCAACAAGTCTCAATGAAGGTAGCCTCCTGGAATGTCCAATGGCTCATAGACCCCCTACAAAAAAACCATGGTTTGAAGGATCCACAATTTGATTTCTAGTTTGGATATTCTTTGTTTACAAGAAGTTAAATTTATTGGATTTGTGTTAAAGGTGGCCATGGGTTATGTTTGGCCAAATGTTGTTTTTGTTTCCAACCATGTAGATAGCAAGGTAGGTGTAGATACTCTAATTTGTCCAAGCCTAGCACCAGTGGTTGTAAGGAAGGGGTCTAACCCAACTCACTAGTTGGGTGGAAAAATCCTAAATTTGGAACGTCAGACTCTTCGCTTACCCAACATTTATGCTTCAAATGATGCAAAAGAGAGGGCAACCTTCTACACCTTCATTGTCGATGAACTGTTGAAGGCCCATTGGCTAGTATGTGAAGACTTTGGTAAGGTTAGAACCTGAGATGACAAAGAATGTGTATTCCTTGTTCAAAATCCCTCAAGGTGAGCAAGCCCCATGGAATGGCCTCAAGGATATATCGAGCTTGTATGATTCCAATGAATAAACATGATTCATTTGAGCTCTAGATCACATGGTCAAATTATTGTACAAGTAGTAATAGAGTTTTGGTGAGACTCGTCACTCAATAGAGCCATGGTCTCTTAGCAAAATACTTTCTATTTTGATTACAGTAGGGATATGCTAGTGCAAGTTCTAAGAGAATTACCTCTTTCCTACCATCATCCCATTGCCTTTTCCATTTCATGGGGGCATGAGAAGATGTGCATCGAAGAGACAAAGCTCTTACTTAACATTTCACACCTACAACACCCCAACTGTGTGGAATCAATTAAAAAGATTTGAAATTGGTGTTGAGATCAAATGGATCTTAAGGATGGATTGCATGGTGAGAGATGTTATCAATCAGGTTAGGGCTTTCTTATGTGACTACAAGGGACAAATTGTCTCCATTAAGCGCAGACACCACAAATTTGTTAAGGATGAGCTAGAGCAACTTTGTCAAAGTCTTTATCTTAACCATTTTATAAAGAGGAAATTCAAATGTAGGCAGACAATCACGGACACTCTAAAAGTATATGAAATTCATCGATCTCAAAGAACCCAGCTACAACTCGGACTACACTAGTTAAGATAGGCTATACGCCAATAAAAACATTTTCAAGGCCTTAGCCTCCAAAGAAGCAGCAAAGAAAATCGTTGCCATCAAGACAATCCAAGAATGTTACCAATCAAGAGGAGATCAAAAAGTATTTGTGAATCATTACAACACTGTCTTCAAGCCTCTTGAATGCAAATTGGCCATGCAAACATGTCTTGATGTGGTACCATGTTGCCTACCACTTGAGCATGAAAGGTTGTGTGACTAAGAGGTGACTTCAAATGAGCTAACATACTTGATAGAAATGTTGGATGACATTTTTCCAAGAGTTGACAGCTTCCTTTGTGAATTCTATAAGCCACATGGAATTTTGTCAAGCCTGACCTTTAGCTAGTGTACAAGGAAGTTATTCAAAAGCAATCATAAAGACAATATACTACCAAAGGCTTGATAACATTTATTGCCAAGCTAGGCATTCCAAAACAACTACTAGTCAGAAGTTGATAACCCTGCTTAATTTCTCTTACAAAATTCTCACAAATGACTTAGCTCTACATGTAAAACATACCCTGCCAAAGTCATATTGGAAGAAATACGGTTCATTCGAGATCAGTTCATTCTAGATAATATCATTGTTGTTTGGAAGGAAAGACTAATTTTGAAAAATCTTATGATAAAGCCAAGTGGGCCTTTATCCTAGCCACGCTCAGAGCCCTTGGTTTTGGGCATTTTTTGTTAAAAGCAATTGAACCTTTGTTTGCAAATGCCACAATTTGCATCTCCATCAACCAAGACAAATTGAAGGAAATTGGCCTTTTTTCGATCAATTTGTCAAGAATGTCAATTTGTCCCTACTATACATGCCATGGTAGTTGAGACCTAAGGATATCTCCAAATAAAAGTGGCCTAGGGGCTTATTAAAGGTATTTCACTCCCTAAGCCTAATGTTGGCAACTAGTTGATGATCACTTTGTCAATGACTCCTTTCTCACCTTTCTAGAAGAACAACAATTGATGGAAAACACTATGGATTGCCTACAAATCTACTATGATGCTTTGGGATACATGATTCAATGAACCAAAATCCAATGTTAAAGGAAAAATCAGAGGGAAAACCTAGCCTAGCTTTCTACTCAAGGTTGGCCTTAGCTACAACCTAGTGAGGCGTTTCTATTTTTTGGGGATTCTTTTTGCTTTCCAAGCCTCCACCAAAGAGCTATGGGATGTGGCCTTCCAAAGGATAGATAAGTAATTTGACAAATGGATTACAAATGGCCTTCCAAAGGATAGATAAGTAATTTGACAAATGGATTACAAAGCCCACAAGCTCACTGCCCAATTCTTGGTTTCTACACATGGATAGAAAAGATAAGAAAGGAAAATTTTATAAAAGTCCAACAAAATACCAAAATAGGTCAATGGGACTGCTAAGTACAATAGTACCAACACACTGTACGAGCACAAAGGATTGATCTCATATAAAAATATGGAAAGAAGATCTAATTTAAGATCTAAAATCCAACATCGCGAAAAGAAAGTGTTGGTGGAAACAATGAAGTGACACATGTACCACTAACGTTGACAATCACAACACCTTGGAGAGATGCCTCGAACGAGGGTACAAAGGGGGGCGGGAAGGAGCCTCAATGCCCACTAGACTAGTCTACTAAAGATGAGGAGGAAACACTGCACTCCTACAAGCCATCCACCTTCGTATATGTGTCTCTCCTACCATCCAAGGCCAAAGGGAAGAAACTCATGATAGAGGATTGTCCCAAAGTATTGAAAGAGAAGTTGATACACAATGTGTCTTCTCATCTCAGGGAAGCAGTGTGTTATTGTTGTCTAGGAGCAAAGGACTACCTAGTGGAAGGGCAAGCCCTATCTCAAGATCTAGGTCGACTACTCCCCAAGGGTCTCATCAGAGGGGGCCAGAAGAACCCCCAAGGTCTCTTGGGCCTAGACTACATTGGAATGGAACTACTGCCTACCATACCCTTGGTGTCTCTATCTACTGGAAGCACCAAAAAAAAAGACATAATCGTATGAATGGTATCTAAACAAGGGGGTGGCCTAAACATGGAAGAAAGGAGGCTTTGAACAAAGCCAACATCGTTGGTCTAGGTATCAAAAAAAGATGGAAAGAGAGCTCTAAGACTCCCTAAAGAGGCAATGGAACCATCCTCTTATCTTGTAGTACATAGGGCACCAAAACACAAAGTGCTCCGCTATCTCAATCTCCTACATATGACATAGTTGGCATATCTTATGCTCTTGTGGAATCTAATGCTCAACCTCGACCCAAAGCATATGTTAGCCCACTCGAAACTGGCCCGGGGGGATCCTAAGCATATGCATCCAATCTCGTAGCCCACCAAAGGCTAGAAAAAATACTTAGGAAATGTCATTGGTTTTTCCTCGTATGCAGGGATGATAAAAGCTTATAAGTTATCATGAGACATATGTGGACAGTTTGCCATTGAAGAAGACCCCTTTGACTTTGTCTTGTAGCCTCCCCTTGCTTGAATCTCTTTCTCCATCTTGCTTGGTGTAGTGTTGGTCCTTTATGAGTCACTTTGACTTATTTGACTTTATAATTAATATTTTTATTAATTAAAAATATTAATTATTAATTATTATTTATTTTTAATCTTTAGGTTTTTAATTAAACCTAAACCTAACCCTTCCCTAAACTATAAAAAGGAACCTACCCCTCTCTCATTCTTACGCTCACTTGCTCTCCTCTCATGGTCTGAATTTCTACGGCTACCTCAGCTTGGTTCTTGTCTTGGGTACGGCCTCCTTGGTGGACTCTCTCTTTCTTGTTTGAGGTGCGGCCTCCTTAGTTTCTTCCTCTTGCTGGCTGGTGGTTCATTTCTGGTGTTTCTCTTGCTGGGATATAGTGCCGCGGATCTATCTTCTTGCTGTATTAAAGGAGGTACAGCCCTCTCTCCTGCTGGACAAGGTGCCACGGCCCCTCCTATCTTCCATCCTGGCTGCGACTGTTTTCTTTTAGGCTGCCGTGGGTTTTCTCCTTGGCTGCCACCTGTGTACCTCTTATGCTGCTGCTTTCACTTGTGAACTGTTGCCTCTAGGACCTGTTGTGACAGTCCTAAGACTGCTACCCTAGCTGCCCATCTTGCTGTAGCAGTCCTATATCTTCTTGGACAGTTTTCACTTGTGCTGGTTGGGGTTATCATATCAGCCCTACTCTTGCTGGTTGTTTTTGAGTTCTTCTTGGCAAACTGTTCACTCAAAGATCATGATGAGACCAAACCCTTAAGGGTTTGATCCATGACCTTCATAGCTTTTCTGAGCATAAAGAAAGAGGACAGCCTTACATCAGGTATCTCTATCACTTGTTTTTGCTAAGGTAAAGCTCAGATATTATTGTGCTAATATTTACATCTGTTTCTAAGTTCAAGTTAATATTCAGAAATGTTATTTTCTGTTCTAGTTGAAGTCTGTTCTCCTTAGCATGTTCAGATTTGTATTTTCAGTATTTCATCTACTCCAGAATTTTGTTTTAAGTGCTGATCTGTATGTACACTAGTGATTAAATTTAAAAGTTATTACTGTTTTTTCTTTTCCCCAAAAATCTAACAGGTCCTATCAATGCTCTAGTGAGCAATGGAAAAGATATCTACAAGTGTTATAACATAGCTATAACACTGAAACCTTATGCTCTGATAGGTCTCTCTCCTTTTGAGATATGCTACCCTCTTCCACATCTTGCTCCATATGAACTTTTGGTCGGTTTGCCTTGTCCATCTACATCTCATCAACAAATAGAGAAAAATAAAAATACTTCATCACCAAAGTACATGTCATGGTCAAGGATATCTTTTGCAAATGTAGTCCATGTCAAAGGTGTTGCATGGCAAAACATTGGACCCCACATTCCATGTTGGTGATAAGGTATGGTTACACTTGGATGAACAACACTTCAAGCAGCAATAGCATCACAAGTCAAAGCCCGTTCGATATGGTCCATATACCATCACTAAAGCATTGATCTAATGCTTTTTGCTTGGATCTTTTAGCTCATCTTAGCATACATGATGTGATGAATGTAAATCAGCTCAAGCTATATGAACCACCATTACAAGAAGCCGAGGTACACATACTCGATCCTCAAGACACCACACCAAAGGCTCAACATCTACTTAAGGAGGATACTTTGATCGATGTCAACCCTGGTAATACTACTGAGACAAAGCAAGTTACTACCTATTTGGTTGGGTTGTGAAAGCACCTTACCTAGAGAAGCCAAGTGGCTCTCTCAATCCATTTTTAACGAAGTCTCCCCATCTTTAGAAGAACTTGCGGACAATTGCATTTAAGCAAGGATTAGATGATATGACATAGGCCTAATTTCAACAAATGACCTATTGTATTTTTATCCATGATGTTTTCTGGCGACTTCATGCGCATAATGTTATATTAGGAAACAAGGATTGGATTTATCTTTACGAGATCGCTCTTATCCCTAAAAATTATCTATAACCTCTATGCAATCTTATCCTATTGCCCAATTTAGCAAAGCCTTGTGCTATATATATGAGTGAGCATGTGTGTGTGTGCACTTGCTTGTCCATGTGTGCATGTGTGTAATATCAAATCATGTACAATGTATGTACAACAATTGAGAAATTCTATGTGTGCTCTCTACTCTCTATCATGTGTTTGGAATTTCAATTTCCAAGCTTATAGTAGTTTTTTTATACAAATTTTCAATTTGAATGCTATATAACTTATGATGTGAGCTAAACACTTCTCATCATTCATGATGTTGCCAACCATCCCATAAAGTCACATGTTACATGAAAAAACAACATTGCAAAATGCTAAAAATTATTTATTACCGAATAATGGAGGAATAAGGTTAGGAAGGACCATAAAATACATAATCAATCACAATCATGGTAGATAATAATTTCTATTAGCATGGAGCAAAAGGACTTATGTTTCTCCCCTTAAAGAGTCTTACCTTATACAACTTCATTAATATGATATAGTTAAATTTTGAACAGGTGACGAAAAAATATTCAAGCAAAGCAAGTGCAGGTTGAGATAAGAGACCACAAAATGAATTGTGCATTGTGCATGGATACAAATAATGAAGCTAAATCCATTTCCAACCTTCGGGATTAGGCATGGCTACAAAAACTAAGCTAAGTTCATTGCCAATCTAGGTGCTAAGAATCAGATTATATCCATTAATAAAGATTCAAAATTAAAAATAATTTGTGTTAAATATACGAAACCAAGTGGGACAGCAGCATTAAAAAATCTAGGATCCTATAGAGGTAGAGAAGGATTTAACTTCAAAATCTAAAATAGTCAAAAACTTCAATCATGTTAAAAGAAAAAGGAACAGTTGTATCAAGCTCCAAGGATAAAGACTAAACGTCCCCCAATAGGACATTTCAGATTATAGCCATAAATAATTGTAAAATATTTTAGTTTTTGAAACCAAAAATAATTGTAAAAACATCAAACACCATAAGTAAAAAATCTCAAACAATTATGTAGGCCTTGCAAATAAAATTGCTGAAATAAGTGTGAAATCCAACCATTAGCTGAACACAAAATTACCTATTATTAATAAAAACAAGCATTATTAAAATAAAATAAAAGAGGATAGACACTTACCTTTTTCAAAGACGAGAAGTCGATACCAAAAAATGATAAATGTTGAGCTAACAGGGGATCTTCAACGGTTTCATCCTCAGGGTAAGAATAAACATCTAAGAAGATATCCACAATAAAATGAACGTATTAAAAATATGAAGAAAAAACAACATCTTTTTATCATCAATTAACAATTTTAACTAAGGTAACCAAATAACACATACATTTTTTTAAAATAGATGTTTAGAAAATCAGTTGTCAAATTATTTTACACCTCCCCCACCATTTCATATTGTTTTGGGGTATGACAAGATAATCTTGGCACAAAACATAAAAAAAAACCTTAGAAAAATGCATATATAGTAGAGTATGCAAATAGGATTAATGAATAGACACGTGACAAATACTTTGTGCTCGGTCTTAGAATCAATGCAATTGTCATTAAGGTGGCAAGTTCATAGATATTCATAGTCGCTTAATTGGTTCCTATCACAATCAATTGACTATGTTAACACATCTACCATTCCCCAATGGAAAATCCTTATAGATATGTATTGGATGTGAATTGTCGTGGATATGTCATGGATATGTCAAGGATCTATCACGTAACTATATCCAAATTGGATATGTGACAGATCCTTACAAGATTCCTCCAGAATATGTTCCAATATGTCATCCCATGATGGATCCAAAAAACTATTTGAGGGAAATAAATTAAAACCATAGAAAACAAATTCTAACTAAGATAAATAAACAAAACAGTTTGAGGAGGTCATTTTAGAGCAAGAGAGAATTATAAAAATGCTTTTCAAGCATACTGTGGCATTTTTTAAGATGAAGTTGTGCCAGGATAATACTAGGGCATTTTAGCACAAAAGGATACAAAGCATTTTCCTAAGGGAAACAATCTTTGACTAAGATATCCTAAGCAGATTTTTTAAAGAAACTATGGACAAAATTTGTGCTATATTTTGTTCTATTGTATCCAAAATTTTCTAAAAAATTGGTCTATCATTAGAATTGTGAGTTCTTGAGTTCCTTATCTATGAAACCCACACGATTATCAACATTATTAAGATGAATTTAATAAAGAACCTTACCATAAGGACAGACTTGTTAGAATTGTGACCAACTTTTTCTATTAAGGTTGTTGATTCAATATCTATCAATGAGAAAGATGTAAAAGATCATAAGTTGTAGTAATCAAGGCCACAGCTTGTAAGTTATGACTTTAAAATCATGTACAATTTCATTTGCAAGCATGAAAAACTTGGCTCTCTAGTGTGCAATTGGAGTAGTCAAAGAATGTTTGGGAATCTGTCCAAGAAATTCTAGAATCTTCAGCAAGGAACCATATCATACCTTCACCATGGACAACTATGTTCAAGATATACCTATATAATCAGGGTGCCTTAATAGCAATGACTTCATTTTATGAACCACTTCAACAAAGGGATCTTACATATTACCTGAAGCAGAATAACAAAAATTTGGAAAGGAACAAACCTGTACTCTTATTTGTGGAGGATATGCTCAACATAAACCTATAGAATCTAGCTAGTGTTAAAATGTTGTGCCTCGAACAAGTGTTTCCCACATAGGCTTGGTGTCTAGCATGTGGGGAAATGTCCAAAAGTGACCCTAAGACATTAACTTTACGAGATATAAAGTTAAAGTGACTTTTTGGAGCATATTAAATGAAAAGGTGACTTATGTTGTGATAAGTGACTTTTAATCACAACCGTAGATCTAAATGGCCTAGGATTTAATCTCAGCCATTAGATCTTAGGTTTAGGTCATTTTCATAAAGATGAACAAAAAGGAAGTCTAGGGATTGAGGCGCCCCACTTTTTAGTCATTCATGAGCATTGAATGAGGAGAGAGAGCTGAGAAGAGAAGAAAACTTTGCAGCAGAGTTGGCACGCATTCCAAGAGAGGAAGGGCATGCAAATCGAGAAGAAATCTTTAGTATTTAATGAGGCCGTATTGTACAGATTTCTGAGCAGGCCATACAGCAGAAATAAGGCACAGAAATCGAGGAACAGGTATGCATGAATTTTGAGGCATTTATTGTGCAGCCGTACATCAGATTGATGCACAGAAATCGAGGCAGCTTGTAGGCACAATTTCCTAGGCAGTCGGCACAGGAATCGAGGTGCTGTACCATACAGTTCATACAGGAAATCTGGGCACAGATTTTGAGGTTGCTTGGCACGGTTTTTGAGATAAATTGATGTATTTATTTACTGAATAATTTTGTTGTAAAAATCATTTTCTCTGAGCTCAAGAAATAATAAAAATCTCCCTCTCTCACTAGTTTTCCCCTTGTGGGTTTTTCCAGGGGCGATTTGTCCAAAAATCTCTGAGTTATATTTTTTGGGTGTGAGCATTTATTTCTGTTCTATATTGTTGTAAAAGACTCCTTGTGTTACTTCAGACCAATCTCTCTTTGTAATTGCGCCTACAAGATCGTCTCCAAAGTAATTGCTAGAAGGATTAAAAGAATCCTATCTAAAAATATTTCGGAACAACAGTTTGGCTTTCTGGAAGGAAGACAAATTCATGAAGCCATAGGTATGGCACAAGAAGGACTTCACAGCATGAAGACAAGAAATTTAAAAGGAGCAGTGTTAAAGATTGACCTCTCAAAAGCATACAATAGAGTAAGTTGGCTGTACATCCGGTTATTACTTACTCATCTAGGGTTTGATGTTCCTTTCATAAATTGGGTTATGAACTGCCTCACTTCGGCCTCCTTTGCGGTCATAATAAATGTCTCGGCTTCTTCCTTATTTTCCTCATAAAGAGGATTCAAACAAGGGTGTCCCTTATCACCACTTCTCTTCCTCTTAGTAGCGGAAGGACTCGACAGAGCAATCACGCATGCAAAGAGTACATGCACCTTCTCAGGAATCAAAATCTCACATGTACTGTATCTCACACACCTCCTTTTCGTGGACGATGTTTTAATTTTTAGTGGAGGATCCAAAAGGGAAGTTTAGGTCTTAAGGAACATTCTTTCTCTTTTCTCAAAAGCAACAGGGATGCAAATCAATAACATAAAATCGTCGCTCTCTACACATCTCTTATCTGAAGAAAAAGAGAAAGCCCTCAGGTTATTTTTCCCCTTCGAAAGGAAGACTTTAGACGATGGTCTAAAGTACTTGGGTTTCCTTCTAAAACCCAATGATTACAGAAAAGAAGATTGGAAGTGGCTTTTGAAGAAAATGGACAAAAGACTAAATACCTGGAGTCACCGGTGGCTTTCACGCACAGGAAGATTGGTACTGGTGAAATCAGCTTTGGAAGCTATCCCGGTTTATTGGATGTCCCTCTCCTGGATCCCTAAAGGAATTTTGGAAGCAACAAGAAAACTCACCTCAAAATTCCTTTGGAGTGGAAAAAAGGAAGCTCATGTAATTCCTTGGGTCTGCTGGGATAAAATTGACGTCCCAAAGGTAATGGGAGGCTGGGGCCTGAAAAATATTTTTCTCTTCTCCAAAGCACTGGCGACCAAGGGGGGATGGCGCATTATAAACTCCACCAGCCTCTGGACAAAGGTCATTATTCAAAAATATAATGAACCAGTCCCACTGGAGTTTTGGATCAAAAGTCAACAAAAATCCAAAAAGGGGGCCTCGGTGATCTGGAAAGCAATATTAAACGCTTTTCCACTAATTGAAGATGGTTTAGCTTGGAAAGTCGGTAATGGACACCGGTTCAGAATAGGGAAAGACCCTTGGCCAGGGAGTGAAGGTAAACACATACTTTCATAGCAGTTAATTCAACATCTACATTCTTTGGGTTTTACTCATTTAAACAATCTTGCGGATCATAGTCGCTCCACCTTATGGTCATAGGGATGGACGGATGCAAACAGACTGGGTCTTAGCAAAGAAGAAAAACTTGAACTGGAAAGACACATTTTCAATCTAAAGTCCTCACAAATAAGACTCATGGACTGCGAAGATGAATTGATTTGGGACCCGGCGCCCTCAGGAATTTATTCCCCAAAATTGGGTTATCTAAAATATAACTCGGATTTAGGCCTCCGAGAGCCTGTTTGGTGGTGGAGAAAATTGTGGAAGCTCAAAAGTCCTGCAAAAACAAGACTGTTTATGTGGAATGTACTGCAAAATAAAGTTTCGACTTGGGATAACCTCCAGAAGAGAAATTTCTTTGGCCCTGGCTGGTGCTCCCTTTGCAAATCTGAAGGAGAAAATATTTTACACCTCTTTCTAAAGTGTAGATTCATCAAAAAAGTTTGGACTGAAACCTTCAGAATGTTAGATTTGCAATATGTTTGGGATGGTAGGGAATTGGAACACTCCTGGATTACTTGGTGGAAAACAAGAGCTTTCAAATATTTAAGAGCCCTTCCCTTATTGGTCATCTGGGGTGTTTGGCTCGCTCGGAATTCCTTCATCTTCAAGGGAACCCCTCCTTGTCCTGAGATCTCAGCAGCCAAAAGTGTAGCCCTATTGTCCTCCTTCCTCTCACGAAACCCAAGACCCTATCCTAAGCAGCAACAAGAGTTCGCGATTGACAGTTCTTCTCCCTGGGGTTTTTTCGATGGAGCTTCTCAACAAAACAATTGTGGAGGAGGTGGACTCCTCTTTCTTTCAGCTTCGCACTACTTTATTATGACTTTTGGTATTGGACCAAGAACAAACAACTTTGCATAACTTTTGAGCCTTAAACTACTCACTGTCTTCGCCATTGAAAAGGGTTGTCTCTCTTTAAAAGTTTATGGGTACTCTTTAAACGTCATAAACTGGATAAAAGGCACCCAAAGATGCTTAAACACAAGATGCTTAAAAGACCTCCTTTGACACCTTTGTTTGTCAACATGTCTACAGGGAAAATAATAAAGAAGAGAACTAGCGGTCGAAAGAGGGGCTTAATTTGGCTATGGGCCAATGGAAAATAACTGAACATCACAATGAACAAACATATGAATATATGCATCGACCATTTTTGGATTAAACAACTTTCAACAACAAAGTTTTGTGTATTTTGTTATGCATAATATATGCAAAAAACAGTCCTAAATGAGGATCGGCCGAAGCACATACAGCAGTACATGTTCCAAAAAGTCCAAAGAAACAGAATTTTTGTGGAAGTAACAAAGTGCAAAAGCATTCTCGAAATGCAAAAGATAGCATTCAGCATTAGACTCCAATGTAACAGAATACACCAAGAGGTGTATATACAGAATGTAATTTTGTACACCATGATGTAATAAAATTACGCTTTTTTCCTTGGAAAAAAAAAGACTCCTTGTGTTTCCTATTATAAATTTATGTTTATGCCATTTAAATTTTCAGCAGAAAATGAAATGTGGGTTGGGCATTAAACAGTGAAATTTATTGAGACTTGAAACCGGGTTGGGGTTTGAGAAATTTTTACATGGTATCAGAGCTGCAAAGAGAATAAGAGCAGAAAACAACAGGAAAATATCAGATCTAAGAAAGATGGGTCAGTTTCTTCTAATGTTTTAAAACTCTGACTCTGCCTTGGAATCGGTCTAGGGTCAACTCGGACCGGTCTGATTTCAATGACTCAGTTTACTAAAAATTACATAAAATATTTAAATTTTAATGAAAAAAATTATATTTTAAAGATTCCAAAACATGATTCCAAAAAATTATTGAAACTTTGACAAAAAGCATTATGAATAAATGAGCAACAACATTTAAATGACAAACATAAATGGCAAGCAATGCTCCACCATCGATTATATTGGGATCCTCATCATTAGTATCACCCTTTGCCTCTTGTGTAGCCTTTGCCTCTACCTCAATACTCTAGAGACATTAGTGAACACCTCTCAATTTTGATGAAACTACCTAATCAAAGCCTTATAAAAGCTTAACATGCCTAGTCAATAATGATTTTGGTTTGAGTGAAAGGTACATTTTTGCTAAGGCCATGTCAAAGGAGTTCAACAATCAATACCACCAACATCGAGGTACATAAAGGGCTTGGTGTTCTTCATTAAATGCCAATCCCATACTCTCATACATGATAGAATCCCATCAAAATGTTGCAATCCTACCAAGCCTGAAATCCTGAAAATTGTTAAGTCTGTTGGATTTTGAATGGGATATAAAATTCTACTTTCT
>SNQJ01S0013828.1:191657-207939 GCA_010110895.2 Picea sitchensis
CAACTAAATTTACAGTTTACATGTAGGTTACAATTTATAATTCAGATAAGATATTTAGGGTATTGCTTTCAAAAGCAATTACACTATCCGAAGTTTCATGAAGCCTTTAACTAAAATCCAGACAAAGAGGAGTCGGGAGGTATTTTCATAGATCCTGCAAATAACAATGTCCTAGCTAGATTATTGTGTTGTGAAATGGGGACCTTACCCAAGTTTAGATCTATTCACGGGATCTTGGAAACACATTACAGGCTAGGCTGTGCATAGATCTTTTACCAGTTTTGTGTTTGAAATTTATTTATTTTTAAGCATATGAGGTAAAGATAGACTGCCCTACTTATTGTCATACATTTTTGGTTTTGAGATGTCTTTGGAAGCTACCGATGGTAGCAGGGTGCAAAATAAAAGGTGTGTCTTCAGCCCAAGTAAGTTCAAGGTAAGACCAATCGCTAAATTTGAAATAAGTATGTGACTACTATTGACAGCAAGAAGAGTTGTGATCTCTTTTGTATGACCAAGGAAGCCGTGATCTCAGCATATACTTGTTAATGTTAGCTAAGTCATTTTTGGTTTGGGAACTCTGCAGTATGATGGAACTTTTTCCCCAGTATGGGAGTCCATCTTGAAGAGATACGACACCAATTCAGAGTTAAAAGATCTTGTAGGTTCAGAGGGAGCTAGTTTACACATGCAGGAAGGCAGACTTTTTATGAGACTCAGACGGAGTAGTCCCAGTGTGTGGATTGGGCCATGACATGCAGCAAATGGTAGTATTGAGGTTAGTTTTGTGGCTCGTGGCTTCTCTCAGAAAAGAGGAATTGACTATGACAAGATCCTTGCTCCTATTGTCAGATTACTTCCATCAGGACCATCTCTTGCCGCAGTTTTTGGTTGGAAACTTCACTAGATAGATGTTAAGACTGATTTTCTTAACGGTGAAGTTGAGCAAGAGGTTATATCGAACAACCTGAGGGGTTCGTAATCCATGGGAAAGAATCCCATGGATTGAAGCAAGCTCCGAGAGGTTGGTATGGAAGAATTGACAGTTTCTCTACAGAGTCTTAGGTTCACCAAGAGTATTGCAGATCCCAATCTTTATATAAAGATTGTACAGAACCATCCTGTTATCTTAGGATGATATGTTCCTAATTGGAGAGGAAAATTTGATATCTCAGACTAATAGGGAGCTTTCAGCAGAATTGGAAATGAAAGACTTGGGTCTTATGCATTATTTTTTGAGCTTAGAGGTGTGGCAGGAACCAGGTGAGATCTTTCTCTCACAAGAGCAAGTATGCAGTTAATATACTCCGCAGACTTGGCATGTTGGACTGTAAGTCCATATCCACACCGATGATTTCTAACCTGAAGAAGTTACAAGACCAAGCTACAAGTTCAGATCCGAAAGACTTCACCATATATCGACAGATCTTTGGTTCCTTGATGTATCTTGTACATACCAGACCAGATATTTGTTATGCAATGAATGCCCTCAACCAATTCATGTGTGAACCGAAGCATATTTACATGGTTGATGTTAAACATATTCTGAGATATGTGCAGGGGACTATAGCCTATGGGCTCAGATACACTTCCAGTGGAGATGTAATGCTTCATGGATATACAGATTCAGATTGGATGGGCAGTACAATGGACCAGAAGAGCACTTCCGAATATTGATTCAGTTTGGGTTAGGCGATGATCTCAAGGGGTTGAACTTTTCCTAAAGTTGTACTTAGGGAAAAGTAGTACTTAGGGAAAAGTACATTAAATGGGTTATATTTTAATGTTGACTTAATGAGAGCTTTTTATAAAATTAAAGTGAAAAATAATTTAAGTTGTGATCTTTTAATCATGATCGTTGATCGTAAGAGGTGTGGGAGGATCAATCGTGGCCCTCCATCCTTTTGGAGATTAGGTTTTCACTTTCTCATTGAATAAAAGGAGAAATCGACTTGGTGAGGGTGCATTATGGATAGAGAGAAGGGCGATTTTCTGAAGAGAGAAGAGGAGGATTGCTCAAGGATTTGGAGAGGAGAGTTTGCACAGGAAAGGGAGGACATTTCAAGCAGAGAGATCGTCTAGTATTCTCATCTATTGCAGGGTCGATTCTATATAGAGAGAGAGCCATACAACAGGCTGCACAGAGGGCTCATGCAAAGTGACCGTACAGATCTTGCAGAGGCTGGCAGCTTGGGTTTTCTAAGCTGGTTGGGTTCGATCTTGTCAAGAGGGGCACAATAGTATTGAGAAGGGTTTGTAGGGGTTCTTACCTCAGCTACAAGCTCGATTGATTTGTATTGTAAGAGATCTCTATATTTTCTGTTGCAAATAAATAAAAATCCAAATCTGTTGCACCAGTTTTCCCATCTTGGGTTTTTCCGGGGACTAATGTCCAAAAACATCAGTGTTTATGTGTTGTGATTGTTGTTGTTCTTTACTATTAGATCTTGGTTATTATTGCTGTTGCATATTTAAATTTTGTGAAGAAAATTACCTAGCTGAATCAGTTATTAAAGAACAGAAAATTAATAAATTATTAACTGTTGGGTTTTAGGAGGAATTTTCACATGGTATTAGAGCAGGGCAGCAAAAAGGAAACAGCATCTTAATCAGATCTGAAGTGGATCATACAAATCCAAGCACAAAATCAACTCAGCGTAAGGGTTTAACCAGCAGGGGTTGAACAACAACATATTTCAGCTATGGCCATGACTTTGAGAGTGGAGGATAGGCTACAGGGTGCTTAGGACTTTCCTACTTGGAAGGAAAGGATGAGCATGATCTTGGAAGTGAATGAGGTCTCAGATCATGTGGATGAGAAGGCAGCATAACCTGCAAATCCAGTGCAAAAGGTAGCATGGAAGAAGGGTGAAGCTAAAGCTAAGAGCATCATACTTGATGGGGTAAAAGATCATGTGATCCCACACCTCTCAGGGAAGACTTCCGCAAAGGATATGTGGAAGGGCCTTAGTGACCTCTACCAACCAAAGAACCAGAACAGGGTATTGTTGTTGCGTGAGAAGATGTGTAGCACCAAGATGGCAAAGGGCAAGGGTGTTGTGTCCTATTTGACTAGGCTTACGCAGATAAGGGATGAACTTGCTGCAGCAGGAGAAAAGGTCAATGACACAGAGTTAGTCAGGGTAGCTCTCAATGGTTTTGGGAAGCCATGGGAGACTTTTGTGAGTGGCATTGTTGCTAGAGAGAACTTCCCAGATTGGCAGAGACTCTGGGATGATTTTGTGTAGGAAGAGATCAGACTTGGCCAGTCAGGATCTGCATCTTCACCACACATCATGGATGAAGGTTTGGCTCTTGCGAGCAAATTCAAGGGCAAGGAAAAGAAGAAGAAGGGTGGAAAGAAGAACAACATTGACTTTTCAAAAGTCAAGCTAGGACATTTTGCTTCACGGTGTCCGGAAAAGAAGAAGGGGAACAAGCCTTAGATGGCAACTTCAGCAGAGATTGAAGAGTTCTCAAAGAGTTTTGAGAATGAGTTTTGCCTCATAGCATGCATGGCCAACTCAGTATCTACGGACATATGGTTTGTGGACAGTGGTGCGTCTTGCCACATGACAGGGTGCAAGGAGCAATTTAGTGCTTTACAGGAGGGAGGCGTAAGTCTCCACATTGAGCTTGGTGATGAGGTGCGCTACAAGGCACAGGGCATCAGGACTGTCTCATTTCAGAGGGAATCAGGTAAGCCAATTAGCTTTGTTGATGTATTATATGTGACTGGTTTAAAGAAGAACCTTATATCAGTGTCAACCCTTGAGGATAAAGGGTATGAGGTGACTTTTCGTGGAGGGAAGGTTTATATTAGGCCAAGAGGGTCTAGCACCAAACAGGACAGGGTGATTGGGGTTCGATATGAAAAAGTGTACAAGTTGCACTTTGAGCCAAAGAAGGCATTGATTAGCTACACTACTGATTTGGGGGAAGTGGCACAGGAGGATGGCACACTTACACTTTGGTGTGTTAGATCACTTGAGACCAGCAATCACAGGATTGCCAAAGATAGCACTAGAGAAACATGGCCCATGCAAGGGTTGTGCGATGGGCAAGTATGCATGTCGCACTGTTGTTTATCTGCAGAACAAGAGTCCCCATACTGTTTTGGAGAAATTGACACCTAAGGAGGTATTTACAGGTACCAGGCCAGATGTGAGTCACATTCGCATATGGGGCAGCGTTTGTTACTGTCACATCCCTTCAGATAAGAGGACGACGCTGGACCCCACTGCAGAAAAGGGTTACTTGTTGGATATAGTGAGGCTTCTAAGGCATACAGGATTTCTGTGCCATCACGCGGGAAAATCATTGTATGTAGGGATGTGCAATTCAAGGAGGAACGTGCACTACAGAGGTCGAGGGACATGCCAGCACTTACAGAGGACTAGCAAGGACAGGTCTCAGGGGTCAAAGTGGAGAGCGTACAAGGACAAGTTTATGGATCACAAGGGACATAGGGTACAGGTACAGGTGTTCAAACAGTACAAGATACAATTGTTTAAAGGGAGACTGTAGGGCAGGATGATCAGGAGGAGGAGCAGCGTGATGCAACTCCACAGGAGCAGATCACTAGGCCACAGCCTAAGTAGTACCAGTCCACAATCAGTGATGCTAGACAGGTTGGTGTTTCGGAGAGGACATTCAGACGAAGTAAACCACCAGAGACGCTTGGGTATGTAGCATTGATGACACAGCCAGTGTTACCAGTACCGGACCGGAACCAGTCCAACCGGTCGGTTCGACCGGTTCACAGACCCCATCGGTCTGAACCGCCCCTCCAAACCTCTTTTGGCCAGTTCCATACGGAACCGGTTTTTTTGCCCGAACCGGTCGGTTTTTTTCTCAAACCGGTATTCTCTTTCCCTCTTTGTTTTGGTGTTGGTCCAAGGAAATTTTTTGGTTAATCTCATGGTATGGAGCTTGAGTGGTGATTGTTGTTGTGTTAAATCATACTTGTCGACCATTGAGGAATGAAGCTGACTTTTTCCTTACATCCACTAATACAAACCCATTATTATGTTCCATTATATTAATTGCTTGAGTAAGTCTGTCTCTCTTTGCTCAAGGGTTGATGAGTTGACTTAAGTCTTAGAGTCTATTATATGATACTGGCTAGATTGGAAAATATCTATCTTGAAATGCATATTATCATTGTGGTTTCTTCTCTTGCTTTTCAGGTTACAGAGGATCATCTCATGAATCATGAGAATATATGTTTCAATTATGCCTATATGGAAGTGGTGGACAGGATTTCAAGCCCTTACACCACCAGTTAGCATTCTATAACAAAGCACATGATAAATGGCATATCTGTCTCCTAGCACAAAAAATTTATCAATCTTCAGAATCCAAAAGCTATATGAGATAAATAAGTTTGATCTTTGGGAATAAGTTGTTACTCTACTATGCATATCTGTGTGTACACTATTATTCCTTACACCTTCAGATATCCCTGTCCAGATGGCAGAAACCATGCCTGCAGTTTTCTATTTCTTTTGCTTAATACAGACAATCCATTGTTCTAAGAATGTTAGATGATGTATGCAGTTGCACACCCTGTTTTAATGTGCTAGGTTAAATGCTGCAAGAGGCAGACTCTATTGAGTCTCTCAGGTTTTGTTGATTGTACACATTTTTTCCTATTTAGTAGAGAATCATATTTTGCAACCAAAATCCCTTTGCCCCACCCCAATTGGAATCAACTGGCAGCATTTTGCGAGTATTTTGCCCCCCACCCCAATTGGAATCAACTGGCAGCATTTTGCGAGTATTATAAGTATACATTCCCCCACTCCCATTTTGATGGATGCACATGAATATGTATTTTTTTTCAAAATTTGAATATTTTATGTATTTTTAGTGACTAATTTTTTTATCCGGTTTTTTCCGATTCTGGTTCGGTTCCGGTTTTTTGGGTCGACTAGTTCAACGATCGGTCCAGTTCTAGTAACTATGGACACAGCTCATTGATGTAGAGCCTTCCAGTTATGAGCAGGTTGCACAGCATGAGGTTTGGCAAGATGTCATGATGGAAGAATATGCTTCCATCATGAAAAATGATGTATGGGAGGTGGTGCCTAGACCAGAGGATAAGAAGGTGGTAGGTTCCAGATGGATCTACAAAGTGAACCATGCAGCAAACGGAAGCATGGAAAAGTATAAGGCGTGTTTCGTGGCCAAAGGGTTCTCACAGCGTGAGGGTATCGACTATGAGGAGACATTCGCCAGATACTCCTCAATCCGAGCCATGATATCTTTAGCAGCAGAAATGGGAGGGCGCGTTCACCAGATGGACATGAAGATTGCCTTCCTCAATGGGGTGATTGAGGAAGACGTATACATAGAGCAGTCGGAGGGATTTGATGTCGCTGATAGGCAGACGCACGTGTCCAGATTGAGGAGAGCCTTGTATGGGCTCGAGCAGGCACCTCGGGCATGGTACTCAAGGATAGATAGCTACTTGAGGGAGATGAGTTTCCAGCAGAGCGAGGTGGACCCGAACCTGTATTTTCTTGCAGGGGAGGCACCTCTCATACTGGTATTATATGTAGATGACCTATTTCTGACAGGAGATGAGCAGTCGATAGCAGACTACAAGGCCAATCTTGCAGCTGAGTTTGAGATGAAAGACCTTGGACCGATGCATTACTTCCTAGGTCTGGAAGTTTGGCACACGAATGGGCGGTTCTTCCTTGGACAAGGGAAGTATGCAGTGGAGATCTTGCGTAGATTCAAGATGATGGACTGTATGCCTGTGTCTACTCCTCTAGTTACGAATTGGAGGAAGATTGATGCATCGGATTCGAATACAGTAGATCCTATTGTCTATCGTCAGTTGATTGGATCGCTCATGTATCTGGTCAACATGCATCCAGATATCAGTTTCATAGTAAACTCTATGAGTCAGTTCATGGTGGACCCTAGAAGAGTAAATTGGATTGTTATGAATCATGTGCTTCGCTACCTTAGTGGTACAATGGAGAATTGTTTAGTGTATGAACGGAGCAGTGGAGTGAAGTTAGCAGGCTTTACAGACGCTGATTGGCCAGGATGTGCGGAGAATGGAAGGAGTACCAAAGGTTGTTGTTTCAACATTGGATCGGGTATCATTTCCTGGTTCAACAGGAAGCAACGTTCAGTGGCATTGAGCTCTATTGAGGCAGAGTACATGGCTGCCAGCCAAGCAATATGTGAGGCACTGTGGCTAAGGAAGTTACCTGTTGGATTGTTCGAGCAGGAGCTCGAGGCCACTATCATTCACTTTGATAACCAGAGTTGCATCAAGCTCTCTGAAAATCTAGTGTTTCGTGATCGTAGCAAGCACATTGATATCAGGTATCACTTCATCTGAGATTATGTGCAGAGAGGAGACTTGAGGCTTGTTTACATACAAACTGATGAGCAGCTAGCAGATATATTCACCAAGGCACTGAGCAGACAGAAGTTCATGAAGTTCAAGGATCAAATGGGGTTGAGACAAAATCCTTTCCTTGCTAAGAGGGAGTGTTGAGAATGGATAGCAAGGAAGGTCTTCGCCATGAGTGACATCGTAGCATGGAGGGGGACAATGAAACGTAACCAAGTTGAGGGGCTGAACTTTTCCTAAAGTTGTACTTAGAGAAAAGTACATTAAATGGGTTATATTTTAATGTTGACTTAATGAGAGCTTTTTATAAAGTTAAAGTGAAAAATAATTTAAGTTGTGATCTTTTAATCATGATCATTGATCGTAAGAGGTGTGGGAGGATCAATCGTGGCCCTCCATCCTTATGGAGATTAGGTTTTCACTTTCTCATTGAATAAAAGGAGAAATTGACTTGGTGAGGGCGCATTATGCACAGAGAGAAGGGCGATTTTCTGAAGAGAAAAGAGGAGGATTGCTCAAGGATTTGGATAGGAGAGTTTGCACATGAAACGGATGAGATTTCTAGCAGAGAGATCGTCTAGTATTCTCATCTATTGCAGGTCGATTCCATACAAAGAGAGAGTCGTACAACAGTCTGCACAGAGGGCTCATGTAGAGCGATCCTACAGATCTTGCAGAGGTTGGCGGGTTGGATTTTCTGAGCTGGTTGGGTTCGATCTTGTCAAGAGAGGGGCACAATAGTACTGAGAAGGGATTGCAGGGGTTCTTACCTCCGCTACAAGCTAGATGGATTTGTAATGTAAGAGATCTCTATATTTTCTGCTGCAAACAAATAAAAATCCAAATTTGTTGCACCAGTTTTCCCATCTTGGGTTTTTTCGGGGACTATTGTCCAAAAACATCAGTGTTTGTGTTGTGATTGTTGTTTTGATTGTTTTTGTTCTTTATTGTTAGATCCTGGTTATTATTTCTACTGCATATTTAAATTTTGTGAAGAAAATTACCTAGTTGAATCAGTTATTAAAGAACAGAAAACTAAAAAACTGTTAAGAGTTAGGTTTTAGGAGGAATTTTCACAAATCTCAATTGAAGTGAGAAGTAATCTCAACATGCAATCACTTTGGAGATATAACTCACGATTATAAAAGTAAGGCTAGGGTGAAGGAGGAAGACACTTGAAACTTGACAGGTGTTGAGGGAGTCGACACAGAGTATTGGATCATGAAGGATTGTGATTCAATATCTTGGATAGGTGGAGAAGGGCTTCCATCTAGAGATCGAGTCAAGGAGAAGAGAGAACAGAGGATCACGTGGGTGGGTTTCAGTCAAAGGAAGCCACAGGAAAGTGTTGCATCGTACGGAGTTTTCCGTACATGTACGCGGGTTTCAATGGAGACAGTCACGTACATACACAGTTTTGTTGAAGGGCAATCACATACACCTCGAAAAGCATGCAGTTCTAGTTCATACAGCAGGCCAAGCTTTGCCAGGATTGTCTGCGGTTATATTTCTTTCAGTGGGCCATTATCCCTGTTACGGGAGCCCTGATTTTAGCATAATAAAATCATTCTCACCACGGGTTTTCCCTCTGGGGTTTTTCCAGGGGTATCTACCCAAAAAATTTGGTGTTTATATGTGCTTGATTTGCTTTCTTTGTTTATGCATCCATTGCATGTTTAGTTGATTACTCAACTATGCTTTAATTCAATAAGTGACTTATTTGGAATTAACCATCGGGTGTTGGGTAGGAGAGATTTCAACATACCAAGGGTTGAATCGAATAAAATCAAAATGGTATCAAACTTGGTTGCTCTGGGAGGAAACCAAGTGCACGACGACAGATCTATTCGATCTGAGTGACCAGGAGTTAGATCTAGTTCAGATCTAGGGTTACAGGATTAGATCTATTGGATCAGGAGTGTCGTGGTGGGTGTTTGAAGGACTAAGCACAGATCCACTATCTTTTGCAGCAAATCTATTAGATTTGCAAGAGATCTTAGCAGATCTAAGAACCAACAAGCGGAAATCAAAGGATTGATTTATGGGAAACAATCGTACTGAGGCAGAACTAAGTTTTTGCAGGTTTACGAAGGTGTACGCGAGTCATAGAAGGGACAATCATGTATATACGCGGGTCTCTTTAAGCACAATTGCGTACTTATGTGGGATCTAGTGGTGACAGGCGCGTACAAGTGCGTATAGGTCAATACATGGGCAGTTTCAACAATCAGGGCAGATCAGCAAGTCCGAGCAGTGGGCAACATAAAAGTTTGTTGGGTGGCTTGCTGAGCAATGGCAAGAGGCCAAGCTACCAACAAGGAGATCTCAGATAGTTGGAGAAGGACTTCCATCTAAACATCTAAGCCACATAAGAGCAGAGAAAGACCTTTAGCTCATGTGCTTGAGTCATCCACCTAGGAGCAAAGAAGGACTTTTTGCTCAAGTATTTGAGCCACAAAGGGCAATGACTCAAGGGGATCTCGGATGGGTGAAGAAGTAATTTAATCCAGAGATCAGAGGATGAATGATATATTGGAGTCAATGACTCATAGATAGAGCGAAGAAGGCATTTTGCTCACAGAGATCATAGCACGAGGTGAAGAAGGAATTTCACCTAGAGATCTAATCAGTCCAAAGGAGAAGGAAGCAGCAACAAACAGATCTAGGCAGCAGAGCAACAGCAAGAAGGTCCACCAAATGGAGCAGAGTTTGGGAGTTGTACGCAGGTTTCAGTAGCCCAAGGCACATACATATGCGGGCTACAGAAGAAACAGTTGCGTACATATGTGGGTTGCAGAAGTGACAGTTGTGTACATACACRGGTTGCAGGAGTGACAGGCATGTACATACGTGTGTTTCAGTAGCCAAGGGCATGTACATGCATGTTGTAGAAGGAATAGGCGCRTAAAGCTTGTGCAGTTGCAAGTACAAGGTCGTACAKCAACAGCAGAGGTGCTCGGTTGCAGGTGTTTGTTGTTTCTCAGTGGACAGAAAATACACACCGAGTGAGATAGGAGATCTCATAGATTGGGTGGAGAAGGACTTTCATCCAAGTGTGTAGGGCAGGGTTCGAGGAAAGAAGCAAAGTGGTGGCAAGGGAGATAGCAATGTACAATATCGAAGGACTGATCTTGAGGTATGATAGGCTAGGTTATTTGTTGCATTGTATTATTCCTCGGGTGGACAATTATCCTAGGAAGGGAGCCCGGGATTTTATATTAATAAAATCAACTAGAGCTAGAAGCACAAGAGTTATTTAGCAGTCTGTTGAAGGACTCGGGGACCCATGTGGAGTTTAGTGATGATGCCAAGTATACAATGAAGGGGAAGGGAACTGTCATGTTCAAATTTGAGTCAGGAGGTTCGTCAAAGGCCCAAGATGTGCTTTATGTACCAGAACTGAAGAAAAACTTGCTCTCAGTTCCAGTTTTGGAGGACAAGAGTTTTGTCGTTACATTTTAGAGAGGGAAAGTACTCATATGTTTAGAGGAAGCTAGCCCTAACACAATATTCAACATTGGTGTCAGAGAGGGCAGGGTATACAAGTTGCAGAGTCAACCTGTAAGATGATCCAAGATACGAGGATCTAAAGGGATCTTGGATCCTGAATTGATGTTAGTGGCAGAGCACGAGGACTAGGAGGCTCCGAAGGGTGAACAGCGGAAGGATGAAGGGTTCACAAACTTCCAATGTGGGGAGTAAACCTTCCGATGGGAAGAGGGAGTTAACCCCTTCCAGTTCTGTCAGGAGACCGAGTTGGTACGAGATGACATTGATGGATGCTCGAGAGGAAGAGGCTTCTAGGAACACACTAAGGCAGAGCAGACCTTCAACGAAGTTTCCAAACTTCGTGGCATTGATATGCAGCATCATCATCAGCAGCAGCATCATTTCCATACTGGTTGAAGGGATGCCAGTATGCAAGATGATGTGTGTGACATTGTGTCGGAGTTGAAGGGAGAACCAATTCCAGGTGGCTCTTCGGGAAATACCTTCATTGCTAAGAGGGAGTGTCGATGCTAGTGGTAGCATCAGACAGGTATTCCCGCACAAGTCTATGTGTTTAGACGTGTGGAAATCATCCAAAGCCTTATACTCTTAGATTTACTTTAATTAAAGGAATTATTAAAGTAAATTGTTTTTATTAATTAATTGAGTTATTTAAGGAAAGTGCTAAAATTAATTAGCATGTTTCTAAATCTCAAGTGAAGTGAGAAGTAATCTCAAGATGCAATCACTTTGGAGATATAACTCATGATTATAAAAGTAAGGCTAGGGTGAAGGAGGAAGACACTTGAAACTTGACAGGGGTTGAGGGAGTCGACACAAAGTATTGGATCACGAAGGACTGTGATTCAGTATCTTGGATAGGTGGAGAAGAACTTCCATCTAGAGATCAGGTCAAGGAGAAAAGAGAACAAAGGATCAAGCAGGCAGGTTTCAATCAGAGGAAGCCACAGGAGAGTGTCACGTCGTACAAAGTTTTCCGTACAGAGTTTATGTACATGTACGTGACTTTCAGTGGAGACAGTCGCATACGTACACAAGTTTGCTGAAGGACAGTCGTATACACCTCGAAAAGCATGTAGTTTTGGTTTGTACAGCAGGTCAGGCTTTGCCAAGTTATTCCGCAGTTGTATTTCTCTCAGTGGGCCATTATCCCTATTACGGGAACCCTAATTTTAGCATAATAAAATCATTCTCAACACTAGTTTTCCCTCCAGGGTTATTCCATGGGTATCTACCCAAAAATATTGGTGTTTATGTGTGCTTGATTTGGTTTCTCTGTTTATGCTTCCACTGCATGTTTAGTTGATTACTCAGTTGTGCTTTAATTCAATAAGTGACTTATTTGGAATTAATTGTTGGGTGTTGTGTAGGAGAGATTTTCAACATGCCAAGGGTTGAATCAAATAAAATCAACAAATACAAGGGAATCCATTGAATCTAAGTATTGGAAGGAGGAGGACATGCACATGTCATATAGGAAAGGCAGATATTTGTGGCCTTAGGGTATTGACTCCTCTAAAATTCGAACTATCTTAACCCTTGCGGGAAGAACTAATATTAACCATGGTTGCTTCATGGTGTTCACCCACTCCTCCTTCAAGATTAATTTTGATGTTGCTTCCCTAGGTAATCCTAGGAGAGTTGGGATTGGTGGCATCATCAAAGATCATAAACGTGCCCCTATCTTTCTCTATGCAACCAACATTGGTCATAATATCAATAATTTGATGAAATTGTTCCCTGATGAGAAAGGTTTGATATGTGCCAAAGAGATGAGGTTCAAAGCTTTGACAGTGGAGGTAAACTCAAAAGACCATGGTTCCAAGCAAAATTTTCCAATGCAATATGAGGATCCTTCTAAGAGTAATCAACACTTAGACCCCTCATAGATGACTTCAATCTCCTTACTTTTCACCATGCTCGACAAACAAAAAATAAGGTGGCAACCAAGCTTGCCATGCAAAGGTAGAGGGAGAATGAGGAGAGACTTGTTACATTGATGATTGGCAAGATCTACAGACTTCCACATTGAAGCAAAATTGTAGGAAGCCTCTTCAATTAGATGGATTCAATACCAAACCTCTCAAGGAAGAGGTCAACAAGCAAGGTACCAATTGTTGATGATTGCAACTTTATGAGATAGTCTCCTGATCGTACTCCTCTGGACTGAGTTGAGATGATCTGTGAGAACACCTATGTGATAGGTGAGTCGTACTCCTCTGGACTGAGTTGAGATGACTTGTGTTGGTCTCTTGTCGTGCTCCTTTGGACTAAGTTGAGATGACTCGAGATGGTCTCTTGTCATACTCCTATGGACTAAGTTGAGATGACTCGAGATGGTCTCTTGTCATACTCCTATGGACTTAGTTGAGATGACTTAAGATGGCTCTCCAGTTCCTACTCCTATGGATTTAGTTGAGTTGATTTGTTTGAGAGTGACGTCCCTTGTGGTTGAGCACATGTGGACTTGTCCCGAGTGGCAGAGCACTAGAGGATGTGTGGGAGATCCCTTGCTATATTGTCTAAGGGTAAGATTATTGTGAAACCCTGATTTGTATTGTGAAGGGTACAAGTCAACCCTACTATGTAAAGATAATTAATATTGTGTAAAAGATTAATTATATTACCGAGTTGTACAAGTCGGCCCTATTGTGCCAATAGACACATTTATTTGATGAGTTAGGTCATGTATTTATTAGAGAGATACATCCCCATTGTGGATCATATCTCCTTCTCATAACACACATTGTGGAGATCTGAAATTTGGTGCGCACTTCTCTTAGGCGCTAGCTTTCTTGGTCATAGAGCACCCTCTTCTGTGCGCTAGGGTTTGTGGTGAAAGGGTGATCTTCTCTTGACCCTATAGCAAAGGATTGTTGGGTTTTTCCCTTGTTTTTGAAGGGTTTTCCAAGGATAACTTCTTGTGTCTTGTGCATGGTTATTCTTCTTGTGATTTTGGTTACTGCAGCTATTGTGTTGCTGCATTGTTTATGGTTCAAGTTCATGCTAAATTGAAAAGAAACTACATGTGCTTGAGCTAAGCATTAAAATTCAACAGGGTATCAAAGCAGTGTTCATGAAGAGCCATTGCACAAGCTACTCCAGCACCTTTCCAAGCTAGCTGTCACCTTCTTGCTGCAACTGCAAAAACAACCCTTTCCCTTTTCCTTGTCAAGCTAGTTTTAGCACTTTCCCTTGAAACGTTGGGCCTAATTCTTCACAAACTGGTACAACCTAGTCCAGCGCATCACCTCCAACTTTCAGATTGAAAATTGAAGAAGTTTGGATTTTTGACCCTAGGGTCTCTAAAGTTTCTGCAAATTTCGGTTTCTAGGGTTTCTGCAGAACATTGGGGAATTTTTGCAATTCGATGGGGTTCTTTTGACTCTCTAGGGCTTCTTGTTGGCAGTCATAAGTCCAACAAACCTCCTAGAGACTTCCTCTTCAAAAACGTAAGGTTTTCTGCAACTAGGGTTTCTAGCCTAGCCGTTAGGGTTTATGAAGAATCTGCAAGCCATGAGGAACAGAACTTTGGTGGAAGATAGGCTTGACGGATCAAGCAACTTCAACTCTTGGAAGTCAAGATTACAAATCACTCTAGAAGAGAGTGACCTATTGAACTTGATAGAAGGAACTCTACCAGCAACAGCAACCGATGAAGAGAAGGCTGAATGGAAGATAGAAGACAAGAGATCATCTATTACCTCGCATTTCTACCATGAAGATAGCTTATCTAATGTATGATGAGTTAAAGAAGATGTTTGAGAGCAACAACACTAACAGAGCTCTTACATTGAAACACCAACTTCCAAATCTCAGGATGACGAAAGATGACACCATTGCTACCTTCTTCATGAAGATTTCAAAGATCATAGATCAGTTAGGTGCCATTGGAGAAACCATAACAGACAGAGAGCTTGTCATGATTACTCTCAATGCTCTTCCAAGCCATTGGGAACCATTCATTCAAAGTATCAGTGGAAGAGAAGACTTACCTCGGTTTGATCGTCTATGGGCATACTGCTTCTCATGCTTCTCATGCAAAGAGAGGCAAAAGAAAAAGAACAAATTTTAGCAAAGCATTCAATGACAAGAAAACTTCAGCAGCTCCAGATCATGAACAAAGAAAAGACATATCAAGGATTCAATGTTTCAAATGTGACAAGTATGGACACATTGCAAGAAATTGTCCTACCAGGAAGAAAGTGTTAATGTTTAAGCCATTATTATAGTTCTTTGCATTCAATAGAAAACAATAGCATAATACAAGATCACTGAGAAATACACAATCACAAGAGACACAGCATTTATCCTGGGAAACCCTCTAGGGGAAGAAAACCTAGCAAAACTTCCTTATTATAGATAGCCAATACAATGCCAAGAGATAACTCAAACTAATACAGAAGATCCTCTCCCAAAGATGCGCCACTCTCTCTCCTTCTTCTCTAACTGCAGATCCGAAACTTGTCTCTCAATGAGCAAGTGAGTTGTTGTGTATAAGTGAGGCGCTAGCCTCTTTATTTATACAAGATTGGCACGTGTGAAGTGTCTCTTCACTGGCAGGGCCGACTTCTCCAACTGGGTGGTTATAACCACCTTTATTATATTTCGGGGCCTCTTTAATATCTTATGGGGCCGACTTCTTATTTTGCCTATTACAATTATCTTTTGACCAATCCGCGAAAAGGGGATTTGGTCCTTTATAATAACCGACATGATCAATCCGCAATGGGGATTGATCCAATGAATAATATATCAAATAATAATAATAATACACTTTGCAATTACATTATTTTAACACTCCCCCTTAACAAGAAGGGTATTCCTCAACAGCATCATGCGAGAGAGAGAGGCCTTTATCATCAACAGCATCAAGTGGGTGAGAGGACAACATCATCAATATCATCTTGGAACACTGACTAGCATATCTATAAATCATCGGAAGTTTTCTTCATCAGCAGCATCGTCATTCTCAAAGGAATGCAATCATCATCTGCATCAATATGTATTAGTGTAAAACTGATACATCATTATTATCATCACAGCACGAGGTTGGCTCATCATAGTAATACTGGCTTTACGTCACAGTTATCCAGTCGGAAGCACAGTTCTAGTCTCATCTCATCGTCTTGCCTTACGTCACAGCTGTTAAGCTGGAAGCAAGATGCTCGTCCTACTATACATCACAACCATCAGGTCGGAAGCAGGATACTAGACTGGCTTTACGTCACAGCTATCCAGTCGGAAGCTCAGTGCTAGTCTCATCACATCATCTTGCATTACGTCACAACCATCAGGTCGGAAGCAAGGTACTCGTCCTGCTTTACGTCACAACCAACAGGTCAGAAGCAGGATACTAGACTGGCTTTACGTCGCAGCTATCTAGCCAGAAGC
>SNQJ01S0013828.1:254782-273894 GCA_010110895.2 Picea sitchensis
CCCTTTGATAATCATACATGGCCTTCCATAGATGTGAATTTGATATTCTGACCATTCACATCTAGTATCAAAAACTTCAATAATCAATGCCATATGAAAATAACTATTAACAATATACCAAAAGGGGGTCTTAGTAGAAGCTAGGTAGAAGGTTATACATTACTTAGCTGTGTTCCGAGTTGTTAATTCTTTACCCTAATATAGTTTAGTGCAACATATCTTCATAAGATACTGTCATTGGTTGTCTACTGTGATGCAGTCTGCATCAACTTGAGCGTAGACATAAATCGAATCATCTATCACCTTGATTCATTCACACACCATTGCCCAAACAAAATGCCAGCAATGCATGGTCTATTCAATGTCAAGGAGGGCAGCCCATCACACAATATTCACACATCAAAATTTTTAATTTCCTCCCTCAACCAAGGCTCTAATACCATGTTGCAATATCAAGAGAGAGAAGAAACTACCAACAAAACCATAAATACAAGTGTAATGCCATAGCATACCAAGGCTTTGATACCATGTTGCAATGTCAAGAGAGAGGGGGAACTACCAACAAAACCATAGATACAAGTGTAATGCCAGAGCATAAAAGAGAACACTAGATTTGGATGCTTGTAGGCTAAAGAATGAATCACAAACATGAATTTGAGGTGATATTACAAAGGAGGCATGAGTTGTGTATTTATACACAACTCTTAGGGTGGGGTGTTTCCCTTCATGAAGGGGTTATAGGCCCATAGAAATGCTTAGGGCGACCATAGTCACCTAAAGTAATGTAAAATAATGTTGACTCTCAAGCCATAACATATTGATACAATTAATGAGGGTGGTTGGCCATAAATGATCACTTGTGAAGATTACGAGCATTCCAACAAAGTAGGGCAATGGAATTGTATCCCTTGGAGAGTCAAGGTTGAAAGACATGACTCAAATTGAGATGGCCCTAAGAAATAAATTCCCAAGTGTAGACCATGGTGGTCTTGATTCCCCTCCCTCGGAAGTGGGAGTGGTAGTCAGGGAGAGCACTCTTTGACACATTGAAGATCATGACCTTAGTTTTACTAAGATTGTTTATCAAATGTCGAAGATCATAAAAACTAGAGAGCGCATCATTTTTTTTTTGAAGTCCCTTGGATGATGAGGCTAAGAGGATCACGTCGTCAACGGATAGAAGCAAGGAGATCAAGATGCGATCAAGGAGACGAATGCCACCATCTTGTATGTACTTTCAGAGAAGGAGAGTCGATGAGAGAGAGAAACCTTGTTTAACCACTATGGTGCTCCTAATGAAATCTGAGAGGCCATGGGCTATGTGAAGATGATCGAGGACTGACTCATAAAGTCTCTTCATAACGAAAATACTTTTTGAGATGCCAATGTGACATAACCTTTGAAACAAAGCCTCTCTTGAACACAATTAAACACCTTTTGAAAGTCTACAGAGGAACTTAAGACTTTCAAAAAGGGATGACAGGCTTCCTCAACAATGGACCAGGGAGTGAAAATGTGGTCAATGATCTTGTTACTCCCCCATTCCTAGGGGTAACTAGAGCGTTAATGTTTTAGTAGCATTGGATAGGTACTTCCACATGAGTTTGTGTCTAACACGTGGGAGCCATCCTTATTCCCTCTCAAAACCTTAGGAGATTCACTTTATTAAGTGATCAATAAAGTGAATGTACTTTTGTAATAAAGTGAGTTTAATTTAATTAAATGCTTAAGTATGTGGCATTAGTAATGAAATTAAGTCCTAACCGTTAGATCTAAAGTGAATGCGAGATTAGATCTCAGCTATTGATCACTTAATTGAGGACTATGGGTAAACTCAAGGTTATAAAAGGCAGCCTATGTGAGAGGATGAGACACAACAGATACACACAGAGTGAGAGAGTGAGCTCTCATTGATTGGGTGGAGAAGGAAATTCATCCAAGTGTATAGGGGCCGAGGAAAGGATCAAAGGGGAAGCAAGGGAGATAACAACCAACCAACAAGATTGAAGGATTGATCTTAAGGCTTGTAGGGCTTGGCTATCTGCTATTTTTTATTCCTCAAACGAGCCATTAATTAATAATAATAATTCTCATAGAACTGGTTTTCTCTTCGGGGTTTTTCCATGGCTTATTTACCTAGAAATCTATTGTGCAATGTGTATGGTTTCAGTTTTTATGCTTCCGCTGATTTAATTAGTTAAGTAACCTATCTTTGCATTTATTCAATAAATCAGTTTTTATTTGGAACTATTTGTTGGGTGCTAGGTTTATAGAGATTAACATGGTATCAGAGCCTGAACTCTGAGGAGAACCAGATTTGCATTGACAAAATTTTTAGCGCAACAATTTTTTTTATTTTTACTCTACAGGCCGCAGGGTGAAAGATAAAACCCAAAAGTAATTTTTTTTTGTTTTCGTGCCTAAGGGACTAGGCACATTTTTTAGTGTTTTCAGATGAGATCTTGGAGATGGTAGCAGTGGGGTTGATGTATGAGGACCAGTTGGAGGGTGCCTCTAACTTTCTTTCGTGGAAAGTGCAGATCATATTTCTCTTGAGGGAGAAAGGACTATGGAGTCATGCAGAGACTACAGTGACCACACTGATAGATCCTACAGAGTTGGCCAAGCATGAGGCAAGGGAGGCCAAGGCAATGTGGATGATCTTAGATTCAGTGAGGGATCATCTTATACCTCACCTATCTGAGAAAAATTCAGCCAATACGATGTTCTCGACTCTGACAAATCTGTTTCAGAGTAATAATGAGAACCAAAAGATGGTATTGATGGCAGTAATGTCCAAGATTGATTCAGTGACCAGTTATCTCACAAGGATCACTCAGGTTCGTGATTAGCTGGGGGTAGTTGGGGAGATAGTGATAGATGTGGAGTTAGTGAGGGTGGCCTTGAATGGTTTCAACAAGCCTTGGACTTCATTCATCGAAGGCATCTGTGCTCGAGAGAAGCTTCCAAACTTTGGGCGATTGTGGGATGATTGCATCTAGGAGGAGACTCATTGAGAGGCTCTGGGAGGCCTTTAGGAGGATGGTGATGTGGAGAACCTTGCACTTGCCAGTCAAGTAAGGAAGGGCAAGGGGAAGGTCACGATAAACATAGGTGGAGATTCATCTTCACAAGTTGGCACAGGGAAGGACCTAAGTAAGGTCAAGTGTTTTCACTGTCATAAGAAGGGACACTATGCTTCACAGTGTTCAGAGAGGAAGAAGGGCGGAAACAGGACACAACCAAATGTAGTTGCATCGACAAGGGCTCAAGTGGATGAGTTTTTCAAGAAGTTTGAACAAATAAAGTTCTTACTTGTTTCACATACTTCCTTGGGCACCATATCAGTTGGTGCATGGCTACTAGATAGCGGGGGTACATGTCATATGGCAGGAACACGAGAGTTGTTCGAGAGCTTCACAGAGTCAGACTCAGACGTGCGCGTGGAACTTGGTATGGGAACCAAGCATGCAGTGAAGGGATCTGGGATAGTGCCATTCCAGATGGAGTCAGGAGGCGTGTTGAGATTGATGGATGTGCTATAGGTGCCAAAACTCAGGAGGAGTGTGCTCTTAGTCTCAACGATTGAGAAGAAGGGATTTGATGTTTTGTTCCAGGATGGACATGCGTTGATCAAGCCCAGAGGATCTAGCTCAGACACAACAACTGTTCTCGGAGTTAGAGAGAGCAACTTGTATAGGCTAAAGGGCCAGCCTATGTGAGCAATGGCAAGCAACAAAGTGACAAAGGACAAGGAGTAGGTAGCTCCGAAGGTTGAGTAGGTCAGAGGGAGTCAGCCTTCAGGTTCAGGTGGGAAGGAGTAACCTTCCACGTCTGTCAAGAAGGAGTCATGGTACGAGATGACCATGCATGATGCTCAAGAATAAGAGGCATCTAGGAGCATGATCAAAATGAAGTCTTCAAAGACGGGTCTGAGCGAGATGGTAGGGATATATTTCGTTTCAGAGGGAGTAGCCAATGGAGAGCAGCCATGGTAGCAGATCTAAAAGTGAAGACAGACCCACCTCCAAGTGGTAGAAGTACCTTCCTTGCTAAGATGGACCATTGATGTTTTAGAAGCATCGGACAGGTACTTCCACGTGGGTTTGTGTTTAACACGTGGGAGTCGTTCTTATTACCTCTTAGAACTTTAGGAGATTCACATTATCAAGTGATTAATAAAGATAATGTAATTTTGTAATAAAGTGAGTTTAATTTAATTAAATGCCTAAGTATCTGGCATTAGTAATTAAATTAAGTCCTCGTTCTTAGATCTAAAGTGAACACGAGATTAGATCTCAGCTGTTGATCACTTTAGGAGATCTAGGGTTTTGGACTTAGGGTAAACACAAGGTTATAAAAGGCAGCCTATGTGAGAGGATGAGACACAACAGATACACACAGAGTGAGAGAGTGAGCTCTCATTGATTGGGTGGAGAAGGACATTCATCTAAGTGTGCAGGGGCAGGGGCCGAGGAAAGGAGCAAAGGGGCAGCAAGGGAGATAGAAACCAACCAACAAGATCGAAGGACTAATCTTAAGGTTTGTAGGGCTTGGTTATCTGCTGTTTTGTATTCCTCAGGTGGGCCATTTTCCCTGGACGGGAGCCCAAAAATAATAATAATAATAAATTTCACAGAACTGGTTTTCCCTTCGGGTTTTTTCCATGGCTTATTTACCTAGAAATCTCTTGTGCAATGTGTATGGTTTTAGTTTTTATGCTTCCGCTAATTTAATTCGTTAAGTAACCTAGCTGTGCATTTATTCAATAAATCAGTTTTATTTGGAACTATTTGCTGGGTGCCAGGTTTACAGAAATTAACATAGAGGAGATCATGTCTCATTGCCCGCAATTGAGACAGTGATCCCGGCCATGATGATGATTAGCATGTCCATAGATAGCAACCCAACAACCGCCTCAGATTGCCTCTTATACTTCAGATCAACCAAGCTCGTCACATCCAGTCAACTTAGTGTATGGGAGATGGTAAGACAACATCACCATGAGGTATGTTAGTCCTTTCATGTGAAGTGTTGTGCGTAATTTACTAAGCATGTGAATGAGGATCATTGGTTGAAGTTGGATAATGGATCACTAACTCAATAAGTTATGTTGTTTCCTTGTTTCACCTTGGTGGCCAACATCTGTGCCTTTGTCCCATGTTGTCACCGCATAGGGAAAAAAGGTACTATTGGGGGGCCATCACAAGGGTAACGCTCCGTTCCCCACCATACTTAACACTTTCCATCCTGGAGCTTGTCACAATGTACTGAACTTCGATAATTGGTCATGGTCCATTCTCTCATGAGAAGAGGGGTTGAAGGCCCAGAGGTTGATTGCAGCTGGTGCTAAAGGAATAAAAAAATGATGCTAAAGAAAGAAAGGAATGATAGCAAAGGACTCTCAAAAGCCATTCCATACTTGAGCTCGATCCTTTCGGTGTTTTCCCTAGTCCCAAGCAGTGATGATGCAACTTGAAAACTTATATAGGGGACTTGCAAATATGATAAGAGGACAAATAAAAAGGTAGATAAATGGGTTTGGAAAAATGTAGTGCTTAGAAAGTGATAGCTCAAGAGCAAGCACACCCTCCACAAAGGCACTCATAGAAATGGACTCAATGACACCATAGGCCATGAAGTAAGCCCAACACGTACCACTATCACACTTACTCTTGAAGGGTTCTTTTCTTTCACTGTTTCCCTTGGGACATATCCCTCTACGTGGGTCTTTTCTTTCACTGTTTTGGTTGGCACACTTAATAGGGTCAGATGAAGGTCCTCCCATATTCAAACTGCAAGATACCAGATATATAAAATATGCAGAACAGAAACGAAATGCTAGAAATAACAGAATAACAGTAAAATATCCAGCATAATCTTCACAATACACAGAAATGATTCACGAAATAGCAACAGAAATAGCACTTTGAATCGTAAATGATTCACCTAAATAGCAAACGTAAATAGCACTTTGAATCCATATAATGTTCACAGGCTCTTCGAGGGGCAACCTCCAATCGGCAAAATGGCTTGCTGTGGTCATTATCCAAGCTAGGGTTCTCATACCCTCTACTTTTATTTATACTAATTCTGTCTTCTAAGGAACATTTCAGAGGAAGATCCTTCTAGAAGCGGAAGCTTCATTAGGTCTTCTACATCCGCCTTTATTCTATTTTGCATTGAAAAGGTCTTATTAATATTGACCTTATTACACCCGAATATATTTCTGATTCACCTATAAAGCGGTTAGACCTTAACATGTCCGGCCCCTTTAAAAACAACCTTGTCCTCAAGGTCGGAGATGTGAAACCGTCATATCGGTAGCCGGTTCCCGTTGCATCTCGGCCGGAGTCATATTTTTCCACTGTAATAGCACTTCCTTGGTGGTTCTATGATGTAGGTGACGCTAACGCTGGTCCAGAACTGCTTCTTGTTGTAGCCAATGGATCCTTCTTCAGCCTAACTCGAAGGTTGGTTTGAAGTTGGCACCGGTTCCAATCACCTTCTTCGCGGTGGAAACATGAAAAACGTGATGCAGCTCGACCGACCGTAGAGCTAATCATATGCACTTTTAACCCCACACGCTTAGAACCGTAAGGGCCATAAAATTTGGGTGCTAGCTCGGTTGATGCTCGGCCTTGAGGAAGTTTGCTTATATGGTTGCGTACCGTGAGCGAAACACCCCGATCCCTTCTACAACAGTCGCTCCGGAAATACCTTGATTTGCTTGCTGTTTCATTCTATTATGTGCCATGACTAAGTTCTTTAAGGGTACGGTGGCGATATCCTCTCTCGACCGTAAGTGTTCCGCCTGACCGCTTGGACCTCTCGAAAACCCTGCGGCATGCGCGAGAGAACCGACGGTGGTTTCTCAATTCATACACCGCTTCAAAAGGGGAGTCATGCGAAAATGGATGATATGTAGTTGTACCACCATTCGGCGAGGAATAACCATTGATCCCACTGGTGTCATTTTTCCGCTTAAAGCACCTCGACAGGTTTCCAAACACTCTACGATTTAATTTCCGCTTTGGACATTTCGTTCCGGACATAAGCCGAGTCGGTGATGCAATTGTGTGCTTCAGCTTAAACAGCCTACAAAACGGTTACAGTGTTGGGCCTCGACCAGAAACAATAGAGTTTGGCATGCCATGAAGCTTGGAAGACTGATCCAGAAAAATTTGGGCCACCGTGGATGCAGAATGGGTGGTGAAGAGAACAAAAAATGAGCATATTTGAAAAGACGATCCACCACCACCATTATCACCGATTTATTCCCCGATTTGGGTAAGCCCAGAATAAAAATCCATAGATATATCCTTCCAAATATCGGGAGGAATTGGAAGCTGCTGGAGCGTGCCCGAGATTTTGACTTGCTTTCCTTTGTTGCGCTGGTGAATACCGCCATTCAGCCACAAACTTACGGATGTCCCTTGCTTCATACCATCCTAAAAGGAACGCTTAACTCGGCTATATGTTTGCGGAACCTCGAAATATTCATTGCGGTGTAGGCATGAAGCTCGGGGAGAGTACCGGACTGGAGCCAATGATTTCGGTTTACTTAAATACAAGCCACCTTTGTATCGAAGATCATCCCGGCTTCGAGTACCTGGGGAGCTCAGGCCTTGCCCCAGCTTGCCGAATTAGATGCAATCCCTTTGGGGTCTTGGTACTCATTCCTCGGTGCACGTACTTCGTACCAATCGTACAATGAAGGACGTAGAAAGGATCCTTCGGCTCTTCTATATACTCCGACAGTTGCATCCGCCACTACATTGTTCTTTGCCCTTCTTGTAAATGATCTCATAATCATAGCCAAAGAGCCGCGACCCATTTTTGTTGCTCCCCGGAGGAAACGCGCTGTTCCAAAAGTATTTGAGGCTTTGATGGTCCGGTCTTTAATTTGGAATCATTGCCCTAAGAGATAAGGACGCTTGCTAACTAAACGATGCAAAATCGCCAACATTTCTTTTCATAAATAGGTTTGCCCGCATTCTTTCTCGCATGCTTGTTTGCTCAGAAAGGCCAAAGGTCAATTCGCCAGCGGCGTACGCCAATGCCTTTTCCTCGACAAGCGCCTTCATTCCAACACAAATGTCTTTGTGAAGTCGGGAGAGCCGTAACCGGAGGGTGCACATGGCCATCTTCAAAGTTTGAAAAGTTGAGCAAACACAACCGCGAAAGAGTTCTTTTAAGGAGAGCCGTCAGGGGTAATGCAATCTTTCCATAGTTCTTGACCTATCCTATGATAACACCTCGCGGATTCAAAATCCACGCAAGCTTTGAGAGTCTTAGGCGCGCCAATCTTGCATAGCTTCAATCTTTCGGGGTCCACCGACGCCATCCTTGCCCACTAGATGACCCAGGTACTCTACTTCTGAGTCTCCAAAGGAACATTTAGATTTGTTTGAGGAAAATTTTGTGTTGAGAAAGTAGGTCGAGAACTTGATCCATGAGTCGTGATGGTCTTTTCCATGTCTTGCTATATATGAGGATATCATCAAAGAAAAACTAGGACAAAATGACGGAAGAAAAAGGATGGAAGACATGTCCATGAGGCTCGGAAGGTGGAGGGGGCATTATTATCAACCCAAAGGGCATGACCAAAAACTCCTCGTGGCCCTCATGAGCGCGAAAGGTCGCCTTAGGAATGTCGGACTCTTTCATAATGGATTTGGCATAGCCCCAGCCGAAGATCAAGTTTGGTGAAGAATTGGGCACCACCAGCCTATCCGCTGTGAGGTCACCAACAACCGAAGGTGGAATTTGTCTTTGATGGTGAGTTTATTGAGTATAACGAAGTCGTGACACATCAGCCAAGAACTCTTTAGTACCATGACTTAATCGGGAGGAGTATGACTCGCATCAGGACGGATGACTCCGCACCGAGTTCCCGGACCATTTTTCAATTTCATTCTATTGTGCAAAGGGGTATATGACGCATGTTGGGGAAGGATTCTCGGGACAAGGGAATGGAATGATCATGGACACCACGGAAGTCCTTTGGGGAGTGGAGAAGATCATGATGTTTAGGACAAGAGGGCTTGGAGTGTCTTAAACGGTGGACTGTGGTTTGAATGGCATGGAGTTGGGCTATGACAATCTCGAATGACCTTTTTGAGCAATTTCCTCCATGCGATGAGAATCGATGATTTCGTGGAGAACTCGCAGCGATGCCTTGAAATTTATAAGCCAGGTCATTGGTCAAGTTGCATGGTTAAGTTCGGGAAGTCCATGAGAATGGGGACCAAAGGTTCCGAAATATTCAAGCAATCTAACACAACAATGCGAACTCCTCCTGCCACAAAGAAACATATGGGATTTGAGGTTGTAGTCACCTATTTGAGGCACACATTTTCACAACGCACCCCACATTTCATATAGAGCCCCATTGGCACCTGATTTGGAAATTACACGATGATATAAAGGGGGCAGTTTCTACGGCGCGCGATGAATGTTGTGGAAGCGCTACTATCAACCAAGTGATGATGACCTTTCTCCAGGTTTGATATAACCGATTAGGCTTGAGAGTTTGGGGCGTGAGAAGCTTCTGCGAGAGCATTGAGGGAAATGATGGGTTCTTATGCAGGAGGGTCGGAAGGAGGGCTTATTTCAAAAGTTTCTGGTGACTGAACAATGGGAGGTGTCATCACCGCTCTCTTGAATATCCTCAGAGATGGCCATAAAGAGCTTTTGTTCCTTACATTTGTGGCCCGGGAAATATTTGTCATCACGCTTATAACAGAGGCCTTTGAGTTGTCGTCACTGCCACCTTTGCACCTCGGTCAATTTTTGATTTTAAGGAGCCGGAGGGAGTAGTGGGCTTACCGGTTTAGGGCGCCGGAAAAAGGAAGGTTTACGGCTCTTTGAGGAAACAATTTGTTGTGCTTCTTGGCTTTTGAGAAGTCTTTCCACCCAAGTCAGGGTCGTTTCATGAGGACATGGGCCCTAACCCTCCTCCTTGAGGCCAATCGAGCAAAGCATCCACCGGAAGAAAGCACTGGCCATGCCCTCCGCTCGGGGTACGTGACGCCAAATGCAGCTATGAAGTCTTCGGGATCGCGTCTCATTGCTTCACCTATCAAACGTCTAAAATGAAGGTATGTCATGGTCAAAGCCGCTCATAAAGCCTTCGAACAAATTGGGTCCAAGCAATATATCCTTTTGACGGAAGTTTTCTCCATTGCCACCATTGCCGCTCTTTGATCTAGATGGAGAACACTATACCCGAAGTTTGGCCAAGTCATCGGTAATGTTGTAGAGAGAGAAATAATGTTCCATTTGTGTGACCCAACCAAGCAACTGAGCTATCAAATTTAGTTACATCCACCCGCCGAAGGCGCATGTCCCTTTGAAAGTGATGGGGCTGAAAGGTATGGGTTTGGGAAGAAGTTTCACCTTCACTTTTAGGTGCATCCCCTCGGTGGTCATGCGAAAGAGGGATTTTGAGTTTGGTGCAGAGTGTGCCACAAACTTACGTATCTGCCCATTTTTAATTTCTAATAAGTGGACTTCACAAAATTATCCGGACGGAGGCATTCATGGAGGCATCAATGGAGGCAACAGGCACCGGAAGTTGTTGCACTTCTGTTAACGCGAACCATGTTGTGGTGTTGAAGAGATACTCTAGTTCTTGGTTACTGGTTTGGGCCATGATGACGAATGAACTGAAAAGGGAGCTGAAGTAATGTAAATTTTGTAGAAAAATGATATGGGTAAAAGTGATAAGGAAAATAGATGAATCTAATGGAATAGGTCTCAAAGCACTCGTGAACTGAAAAAGGGTGCGGCGGGTCAGAAATTTTTGCAAAAATGATATGGAGGAAAGTGATGAGGCATATGTCAACGCTATAGGCTCGAGCATAACGTATGGGTCCAACAAGAGTACTCTACCAACATCTCATACCTATCTGAAAGTGAGACAGACCGCACTCTTAGTCAAAAGTATCTACCCATCTACCGCAATGAGAGTATCTTCCCCGAAAGGCCGTTTCTATGATACCATAGTAGTCCGGACGTCGAGAAGCTGGTCGCACAGAGGGCTTCAGAAATCTAGGCCGGTCCGCATATACGTGTGTTGTTTGATGCGCTACCACTGAAGGGGTACCAACAAGGATAGAACAAATCCATACTTAAGAACCACTTGTATCGCATGAATCCTCAACTGCGGCTTAAGCGAACACATCTTCTATTTAAAGATCGGAATACTTCTACCCCGAAAAAATACCCACAATTTCTCTCGCCAAGGAAAGTGCTCTCGATACCACTTGCAAGATACCAGATATATAAATATGCAAATCGTAAAACGAATGTAAGCAGAAATGGTTCGTAATAAACAAGAAAATATCCAAGATAATCTTCATTAATACAATGCAAATGATTCAAAGAAAATGTTAGAAAATTTTAACAAATAGTAATGTTCATAAAGTTTCTTCTAGGGGTAACTCCAATCGAAAGCAACGCCTATTACAATAAATATCCAAAGCTAGGGTTCTCTATACCTGACTCCTATTTATACTAAAAAGAAGCATCTAGAGGAGATCTTCTAGAAGTGAAGCTTCTATTAGGTCTTCTTACATCCCTCATTTTATTCTATTTTATTGAAAGGTCTTATTAATATTGACCTTTATTACATCCCATCACATTGATCTAATACCTATGCATGGGTTAGGACCTTAACACAAACTTCCCAACTTACATAAATTCTTGACCTAATGTGAAGTTTGAAGGATACCGGTTTTGAATTGGTTTACGTGGCTTATATCCAAGCAACAACTACTTTGAAACATTTGTGAACCAATTAAAGTACAACTTTATGAACACAATACTACCACATTTTTGTTTTGATCCGATGCCCCCCGACATGGTCTCCTTGAAGACACCTTGCATTTCACCAGGAAGTTGTGCCTCATTACGTGGATATGACACGTAGGGATGCGTATGCTGAGTCGTCTCAATGAATTGACACATCTGGGGCAAGGGTCTCACATCTTCGTGGACTCACCATGGATAGAGGCCGATTACGATCAACAAGGAAATGGAAAGCCCACACCATAGGCTCCTACACCCCGTGAGTTATCTTGCACTTTGATGGAGGATGCTGTATGAGATGATTATACACACAAAGATGACACACAACCTTCTTCTCTTTGGACACCATTCCTTGCACCTTGGACATTGGGTATTTAGATGATGATGTCATGCTAGGGTTTGACAGAGATGATGGGCTCAGTCAAATTTTGGATGCCAAGTGTTGATGACTTTGAGATGTACAAAATTCTTCCACTCCAAGACTTGTACCTTAGATCGAGACATATACTGAAAGAGCCCTCCTGCTCACTGGAGACACATCACCACATTTGTGACCATTTATGTATTATTTTCACGATTTTGACATTTGTGCAGCAAACTTGTAATGGGCCCCTAATTAAGTATATATTTTTCACTTTTGTGACTATTGAGTGCTGGCTTCCTATAAATACACAGAGCTCCATTCACATTTGGATCATCACTTCCCTCTCTACAGGTTGTGGGAGTGCAACCCAGAAAGTTCCGATATTTCTTGTCTCTTGGATTAAGGCCTACTCTTTGGAGGAGTACTTGCATCTTCTGCTTCATGTGTTGTCAGAACTAGGGTTTATTCCTACAACCTAATTCTGGATAAGTAATTTCTAAAAATTTCTGTCAGCCAATGTATTAAAGGTGTTAATTAATACCTGCGCATGTTACCTTGTCTTGGTGAAACCCTAGGGAGGAGAAATAAGTCTTTCTCTCCTCCATAAGCTTTGTTTGTCCAAGTCTTGTGAGAGCATTCTTTGCTATGGTTAAGAACCTAAAGCCCAAGAGGCTTTGAAGTTTGCACCTTAGGGTTTTGATCCTAGCCCATCTTGATCCTTGACCCAGGTTGTCTAGAAGAGAGGAGCACACCAGCTTCCAGAGGCTTCGGCACCCCTAGGGGATCATTTTGAAGGCGAAACTAAGTCTGGCAGGCTTTGCACTCTTAGGGGCTTTGTTATCCCCTGATGCAGAGGCCAGAGACGTCTGGCACAAACCCTGCATATACCCAGACAGACGATCTGCTGGCCCCGGAGGGTCTATCCTTTTCTTTCTTCCATTAGTTGGATCTTGTCAATAAAGAGGCAAACATCCATCACCATCGTTTACCTACCGAACAGGTTCTGCTCGCTTATGTAATTGGTCCGTGCATCAAGTGTGGTATGTGTCACTTTGGATCATTAAAACCTTTAAAATATATGCATCTGATTCCTTTTTATCTCTAACAACCTCTTTGATCTTACATTAGCCCACTTGACCATGCTTGGGAGATTGACAGGATGCTCTACCAAGCCTATGCCCATAGGTCTTATTTTTCCACTAGGGGGATTTTTGAAAAAATCCATCGTCCTCTCCCATCATATCACCACTCTTTCATCTTATCTCCTCCTCACTTGTCCAGCTTCCCTTTGTCCTGCATTGCTGACCTCCAAGCTTTTAGGATTGCACCTTATCTCATGGGCGTATGGGGCTGGAAGGCCCGGCTGTTGCAAAGATAAAGCCTTGGGGAAATAAAACCGATGCTCGCCTGTGGATCCCTAAGTAGCGGCCAGCTTCTCAGAAATAAAAGGGACCCGAAAAAATACAAGACCTAGTCAAGAGGGGATAGGGGGTCTCGTCATTAGCCAGCCTATTAGGTTCATGGTACTTAACAAGTATGACATTGCCACCATCTAGTTACCACGCCAGTGGCGCAGCACCTTTGCCATATGCCAAGGGTATGTCCTACTGTCGTCACCATCTTCAAAAGCACTGTGGGTAATAACGCCGCAAAGGTCCTCTCATAGTGCCCCTTGAATAAAAGAAAAAAGAAGAAAAAAAAAAAGGCTACGGGCCGGCAAAATGGCAACGTAGCATACAACCTTCTACAAAGGCACCTACAGATAAAATTATGCATCCCTCGCTCCTCACTTCACCCACATGTCCGGGACATCCCACACCACCACCGGCATACACAAAACCCTTGAAACTTCCTTTCTTGTGATACAGCCCAATAGGGACGCCTTTGTCTTTTTCTCCACCATGTATTGTTGGTTTTGTAATGTCTTTGAGCTATTGACTCATGTATTAGGGTCTTATGCATATGTTTGATAATATTGATGATGAAACGGATTAACATTGCTATGATCCCGTGATCGATGAGCCCATGGAGGGCATAGCCTGTGATGTGCGTGATCAGCCCCCTGCCTGACAAAAATTCATTTGGACGGGTACACGTGGGGAGATGATTAGTTCGACCTCCATGGTCGGAAGTGTTTCACCGTGATGGATGCCGGTGACCCCATCGTGGGGCAGAGATTGTGATGTTATTGATTAGGTCTTGCACCGAGAAGAAGAGGACGTCTCACCAAAGGCACTTTAGCAGAGCCCGACCTAAGGGGGAATGACCCCTTTTCAAAGGAACGCTGGCCTTGGAAGGCTCTGGATGCCTCCATCCTCACCATGACGCCATACAGTTTCATGGACATTCATGGAGGCAGACCGGGCAACAGTGGGTATCGCGGTGGCATGTTGGAGAGGCCCCCTGGGTTAACGCTTTGCCCCCGGATGTCTCATCTGCCCTAAAAGGCGCTAGCACCTCGGCGATTTTTACCTTTTTACATCTTAGTTAGGGTTTTAATTGACAATTTAATTTAAAACAGTAATATGGCCTTGTCGGCCTTTTATGACCCAAAAGTTAATTAAGGTCATTGATACAAGATATATTGAGGAGTTTACTCATTTTATCATAACACATCACTCACTCATTAGTGAGGTCTGATTTTAGCACCCCTACTTGGGTATTTTTGCTGGTCTAGTGAGGCGCACTTGTTGAAGGAAGACATTTCTTGGCATTTCATGGTTTTTCTCTTGAAGGAAGAACCAGCTTGCATGGTTATTTCTGTTAAGAATTGTAAGTATTTTTCTGCAAAACTTCTTGATTGAATGGTTGTAGTCTTATTTTCTTACATGTATTTATAATTTGCTGAATCAAAACCCTAGGTGACAAGCACACAAGTAGGTCCTTGCCTCATGTCCCCTAAAAGAGAAATTTTCAGCCATTGAAGAAGGAAGAGCCTAGCCATAGCTACACTCTCATTTCTTCTTCTCCCTGAGCTAGCCATACTTTCCAGAAGTCAAGAAGGAGGAGACGTCCCAGGCCTAGGTTATCTACACCTAGGGCCGTTCTTCTTTTAGGGTTTAGTGATAGAGCCTTGCTGTAGCAACACTCTCCCTCACTACACTCTCTTGTCTTGATTTATCTTTCATGCTAGCCGTTTTTGCCAAGTTAACCTAAGGAAGGAGGAGAAAGCATAAGGCCTTGCTTTAGCAACACCGGAGTGAGCCTCTCTCCCCTAGGGTTTTGATTTTGAGGCCCTGCCATAGCAACACTTCAGAATTCTTCCCTCCAGTCCTTAGCCATCCTCCTTCAACCCTTGCGTCCTCTGCTAAATTGACTCCATTGACCCCAAGGCACTGATCTTAGACCTCCAGCGTTGAAGTGAAAGTGACCAAACAAACTCTCAAACTCTTTTCTAAATTGAAACCTTAACTAACTGCTAACCCTAAGTTGCTGACGTCACACCTAGAATATTTCATCTTTATGCAACAACGTCTTTTTTTAAAAGCAATTGAATGTGATTTAGGCATTAATTAATGATGTGTTGATTTTTTACATTGAATGCCAGGTCATTTCAGTATTTATTGAAGAAGTAATATTATTTGCATTGCTCTATTGATAAACATTGACTTCGTCAATATTTATTGCCATAATTGCTTATATCAAATAGTCTTATGAAGTACTAACCCATTGAATTATAGCTTGCATATATTGGTTTGCTGTTGCTTTGTTCCGGGCAGGTGTTCTTCTTTGGGGCTTCACTTCATTATTGGCTGTTTAGCCGGGATTATCTGTTTTGGTGGTGACCTGTGAAGGGGGAACTTTAGCTTTGTCATTTCAACTTTTGCCTCTTCAAAACTCCAGGTTACCAGGGACGTCTCCCCTGGGCCTAACCTCCCTAAAGAGAAAGAACCTCCCCATCGTGGTGACATTGGGTGGGGAAGGTTCCTGTTTCGCCAGTTTGACCTACTACTCCTTAGCCTTTCTTGTGTCTACAAATTGTGCGATAATAGGGTTTAAACCTCATTCTTCTCTATCATCTAGTTCAATCTTCAAGGTGTTGCATGCTTAACTGCATAAGCCCTAAAAGACAACGACACTAGTCTAAAGCTATTCTTGTGGTGAAAATTGCACTTAGAATTAGCATTCTCTCTCTCAAAGCAATCTTACTAACTTCTCCAATCCTAATTTTAGCAAACTAAAGCTATTTATTGCTGCTGTTACCAAAGTTTGCTACAACCACTCATTTAGAATTCAGATCTAACAATTGGATATTATTGTATTGGTTGAAGGCTTGTTGTTCATGCTAAATTACTACATTTCTGAGTACTTTTTCTTGCTGCTGTTGCGAAAGATTGATTGCTGTTATACATTTGTTTTACTGCTGTAATTTGCAACAACCATTGAATTTATTGATTATCTAGTGCCTAAGAGGTCATTTATGAGCTTTATAACTTGGTAATTGTCTATATTATGCTTCAAATTGTTTATTGTCTCGTACAGGTGAAACAACTACCTCGTTACCTTTATTACCTCTCCTAGACCTAGACCTAACCTTTAGGTGACCAAGATAGTGGGTGGTAGGCTCGGCTAATCTTGCTATTTGATCCCTTGAGGTCACCAAGGAAGCCAGCCTTGTGGTGGACCTTCTTCCATCACTAAAACGAGGGAAGTCTCTACTTAGGTGATAGTGGTAGAAACTTCCAATTGTTACACATGATTGAGATCTTGTGGAGGGCTTTGCACAAGTACAAATCCTGTGATAACAGGTCCAACACACCCACCAGAAACCCACCCATCCTATGGTTTTGAGGTTCCTTCTCTTTAGTTGGTTAGAGAGCCACATGTGAAGCATTGTCGCATAGAGCTTGGAAAAAGTGTGTCCAATCATAATAGTCCTATAACTATTAGGACCTGATGTATCACTCGATGTGAAGATGGGGTGGATGATGGTGGGACCAAGAGGGAGGAAAACTAGAGAAAACACCATGGTTAAATAGATCAACAATGCAATAATGTAAAGAGTTATTGAGCGAAATGCTACAGGTTTATCAAATCAGACATTGTGGCTTTACAATGAAGAAAAACATTGTTATCAATGACAAAGCATATGATTTGACCTGAAAGTTGCTTGTGGCATTTGAGGGCTATCCGAACTATTTAATTGAGAAAAAAAGAACTACTTAGAAGTTCAAAAATCAACATGCGACCCATGGTAGTTTGCCAGAAGTTGGTTGGCTGTGGTGATAGCACTTGCCAACCATGTTGTTGGTTTATTATATAGTACAAGCATTTGGATGGGGTACAAATAGTCTCGTAATGCTTTACTTGGTAATGATGAAATATATTTGCTCTTCACTTTGATGCATTAGAGTTAATTTTTTGTTGCTAGAGGAAATCAAGTTGCTTTATATTGTTAGAGCCAATTTTGGCAATGTATTATGTATCCTTAAAACATGTTTCATTGTATTTTCTATCACTTTTTGAAAAACTTGAAATATACTACTTTTGTTGCAATGCTTCAGCCCTACTAATACTGATGGACTTGGTAAAAGAGAAGCAACTTCGTAAATAAACAAAAGTACCTCTATCTTTTGGTCATTCATTGAGCACAAAACCAAGTTGCTTTCTTTGCAAGCCCCAATATCTTGTCCGAACATTTGTCTTTTGTCTAGCTTGCTATACATCTCTTCTGGTAGATGAGGATGATTTTTTTGTGTTTTGACTTAATGATACCCATCCACCAAACTCTTTTGACTGAAAACAGTAGTGAATTGCAATGTTATTTTTCTGGATTTTTCTCATGTTTTCAAGTTTGTCGATTGTAAATTATATTATGTTGTCTTCTTAGGATGGCCCCTTTGATTGATATGGTTGACACTTTTACTATTGTAGCTTGATCTTTTCAACATTCTCATATTATGTTATTTGTTTCTTAGTGAAAATCTTGGTCTTGGTCCTCTTTTCTCTCCTCTTTGCCAATTTTCTTGTTGTAAGTATATTTTTTACTAATCGTTATGTTCACAACAACAGCGTATAGATATTGTATTTTTCATATATTACTGCAAATGACCAATTTAAAATGAAAAGTAAAAGCGAAGAGCTGGCAAATATTATAGTGTTCTTTAAAAATAGAGAAGAATCTTGGTTTTCTCTTATCCTTTTAGAATGCAGCGATTTATTTATAATTAAAAGAATCCATGTCATCACTTTAACTGGGTTAGGCACTTCCATTTTCATGAGATGTAATTGCTTTTCCTTTTTAAGTGACATAATACCTTTGGTTTCAGAAAGAAGATGTCTCGGCTTTTGTGAATGGGCTATTTTTCCTTTGGTTTGCTGTGAAATTTATTATGGGATGAGGCTTGTTTTAATGTGTTCAAGTTTCTGTGTCCTTAGGTTTTAAATTGATTACTTTAATATTATTGACATTGCAGGAGGGATTTGCATTTGCTCACTGCACAACATGCAAGGCACCTTACCACCTTCGAGTGCATGCTGCAGCAGACAGGAAGTGGAGAACCTTGAAATTCCGATTCTTTGTAACAAGAGATATCCTTTTTATTTTTGCAGCTGTTCAGCTTGTATGTTTCTTAACCTTGTGACTTAAACATTGTATAAGATAGAAAGTAAGATGTGTAGCTGTATTTAAGTCATTATTTAATGGGAGATAATTCCCACATATCTAGATAGAAATCTGATGTCTATAACAAAACGTATGGCTGGAAATATTTGAAGAGGAGAAAGTTGTAGAAAACCCAATGCAATATGAGACAAACTTAATATAGTGCACGCAAAAGTGTTGAAATTCTTGCTTCATAATCTACTCATTTTAAGATAATCGCTTGAATGTTATGATGTCTTTGCTTTCATTGCTGTCTATGGTTTATTAATGTTGATGAAAATGGAGAATATGTAATATCTATGATGAAAGTGGAGAATACAGATGTTTTTC
>SNQJ01S0013829.1:10638-23809 GCA_010110895.2 Picea sitchensis
AATTGGAGGTTTTGCACACCCCTATCTAAAAAAAATTCAATTTCCTAATATGATAATAAGGAGTTCCATGTTCCAAATTTTGAGCCAAAATATAATGGTTGGGGCCATTCCCATGTGAAGAGTTGTAACACCATTCCATGATAGTTGCACATAAAATATTAGTATTAGTAGAGGGACCTGTGCCATGGCTAGTGAGATCATTTGAGCACTAGGAGTTGTAAGTTGGGAGTTGTGAATGATAAGGAACGAATGAAGATCAAATTGTGATTTGTGTATGACTTCTTGATTACATTCTTTTTGTATGAATATTTTTTATTCTATATGAATTGGTTTTGTATGCTACATAGACATTTTTCATTACAAAAATGATATATATTAGGGTTTATTAGTTGTTCATTCTTAGTACATTTGAGAACCCACACATGATAGCTACACATGCATGCCCTCACATATTTTCGCATATTTTGGGCATAAATTTGCCTCTCTGCTACAATTTGAACTAGCTTGAACGACAAGAAGGAAAATGCAACCACAATACTAAATATGTACTCTGTCAACTATGAATCTATTTATACTTGAAAATAGTCCTATCTAGCCCATCTAATCAATCCCTTGATTGGTGGGAGTTGTTCCTTAATTACCTAATTTATTGCATGTTGTTTAAGGAACTATTTCCCTCATTTGTCAATTCAAATCCTCAAGATTAGCAATATATTGAATCGCTTAGGGTCTTTATGATTGCCTTTAAGTGTTGGAAGCTTTGAAGATGGTGAAGGGACAATATCCCTTAAATTTGTCAACCATTAAAAAAAATGGTTTATGCCAATGAATGAAGGAGATAAACTTGTCATGTGGGTCAAATCCTTTCACCATAGTTGCACTATTTTCTGCTTGTGAACCATATTAACTTAAAGATTCAAATCACACAAAACCATAAAAACACTTAATATCAATCATATATCAAATTCATATTTAGATTAAGAAACGTCACATTTTATTATATAAGAATAAGTCATAGTATCTACATCAGTCGTCAAAAGTGATAATATTTTCCAGGAAGGTCTTGGCTTATGCGGAAAAATGTATCAAATTTGGACATAATGTGTGCCATGGAAAGTGATAAATTGAAGGCCCATCACTATCCCCCAATTGGATGTTTTGCACACCCCTATCTAAAAAAAAGACAATTTCCTAATGTGATGATAAGGAGTTCCATGTTCCAAATTTTGAGCCAAAAAATAATGTTTGGGGCCATTCCCACGTGATAAGTTGTAACACCATTACATGATAGTGACACATAAAATATTAGTATTAGTAGAGGGACCTGTGCCATGGCTAGTGAGATCATTTGAGCACTAGGAGTTGTAAGTTGGGGGTTGTGAATGAAAAGGAATGGATGGAGATCATATGGTGTTTTGTGTATGACTTCTTGATTACATTATTTTTGTATGAATATTTTTTATTCTATATGAATTGGTTTTGTAGGCTACATAGACATTTTGCATTACAAAAATGATATACATCAGGGTTTATTAGTTGTTCAATCTTAGTACATTTGAGAACCCACACATGATAGATACACATGCATGCCCTCACATATTTTCGCATATTTTGGGCATAAATTTGCCACTTGGTTGCAATTCGAACTAGCTTGAACAACAAGAAGGAAAATGAAACCACAATACTAAATATGTACTCTATCAACTATGAATCTATTTATACTTGAAAAGAATGGGGCAGTGCAACATAACAAGTCCAATAGACACTTGAGTAGTAGGCCCTCTACATTCTTATTGATTCTTATGGGAAACAGAAACCCCGCAAGCTTAATTTCATGATTGAAAAGCCAACCCTGCCATTCCATAGGTACAAAGAGTATGGTCCTTTCCTCAAGGAACTCCTGCGCCTAAAGAGCCTAAGTGACAATTCAAAGGAAAAGCTATATTGCCAATATATCATTCATTTTTGTTATAGGAGCCATAATACATCAATTTAGTTGAAAATATTAGTTAGAGAATCAAATTTTATAAGCACCCCGTGAGGGGACTTTTGTCCACGTATGGAGCCACTAGCATTTTTATTCCCTAAAATTACATGTCAACATTTTTAGGGATTTTCATATGGAAATATTGGAAATTCAACAACTCACCACTGTACTATGTCTCCTTACCCTCGAGCTCTCTCTCTCGGTACCCTTTGTGAGTTGTGTCTCCTTCCTAACCCTGCCCTCAAGCTCGCTCTCCTATCCAGTGCCCTCTGTGAGCTCTCTCTCTCCTTCGTAACCTTGCTCGTGAGATCTCTCTCCCAATGTCCTTCCTTGTCTATCTCCTTCCTTCTCCAACGTTCCCTCCAACTCACGAGACACAACGTGCCCTAGTCTCCTCGCGCTTGAAAGAAATGAAGTTTCCTCGGACTGGTTTGATCGGATCTCACTCACATCGACGAAATGGAGAAATGTATATCTCCCAATTCCCTTCCTTCTCTATCTCCTTCCTTTTCCTTCATTCCCTCCGACTCACGAGTCACAGCGTGACCTAGTCTCCTTGCGCTTGAAAGAAATGAAGTTTCCTCTCACTAGCTTGATCGGATCTCACTCACATCAATGAAATGGAGAAATGTATATTGAGATGATATGGAAATCATGTATATTAACTATATCTTCTCCTTTTCATTATTTTCATGCCATAAAATATCCCTCCTAATTTTGAATCTATCACCTATTAAGAGGTGGAAGACCATGTCACACTTAATGGGGTATGAAATTTTTGTGACTTAACAACCATTATGCAATTCCTTATTCAAACATTCCCCTTAGAGGTGTGTTATTCCAAAAGGGGAAAATGAGACAATAAAAATGCCCAAATTTCATCGATCTAGCAAGGCCCCATTAACAACCCAGAGAATAGTAATTATCCATTCTAGCTATAAGTATAAATATACATGTATTCGAACTTAGTTGATCATAGAGACACCTTTTACAGTTCAATATAGAGGAAATGTGTAATGTAACATAACGTTGAATTCAATGTACATCGATCAAATATAATAGTTACAAACAAAACAAAACAAAAACTGTGAAGTTGGGCCTGATTCACATTATAAACTAGCCTAGATGCATATTAACCTAGAATCTATCAATCATTGATTTGAGATGAAAACCTCTTTTAGAGTGAAAAAACCTAGGTAAAGTTTTGTATGTCAGGGAATTTGATCCCTCTTAACACTTGATAAATCCTAGGATATAAAGATAAATCTAGGTTGGTTAACAATAACAACACTATTGTGATAGATAATAACTAAGTTAGTTATCATTTAATCTTGTGTTCTTAGGAGATTTATCCAAACCAACAACGACGACATTATTGAAATAATCTATCCTAGATAACAAAAGAAGACACTATTCCAATGCTTGATCCTATATAACAACAAAGACATTGTTGCAATGATCAATTCTAGCGAACATTGACACTATTACAATAGTTTATCCTAGAGAGAAAAAATGATAAACTAAATTTACTTTGCTTAGGTGGACAAGGTCTTGGTCCCAAGTCTTACTTAAGCAAGGTCTAGGTCCCAAACTTTGTTTATGTAGGTAATTCTTAATGTGAAACATGACTATTATATAATGAGTCACGACCATTGGATCTTTGGCCAACATATATAAATGTCATTAACATCGACAATGTCAAAATCCATATAAGGTCTCTATTCCTTTATGGAGTAAGGATCATCCTCATAACAATGTCATGGAAAAACTAATGCCACTAATGTCTTCCTTCTTCGTTGATGAATTGTCATGAGCACTGTAAACAATTATGCGCATGGAATATATTCACGTTCATCGTATTATAAGTTTATATGTGTTGCATTCACATGGAAAATCCAAGACCTAAAATGTAGATGGAATCTTGATTTAAAAGTAGGACAATGAATAATTATATAACATAACTCTTGAATGAATGGTTTAGTCATCAAGAATTAGAATAGAGGTTCTTGATTGTTTTTATTAGGCTTAGATGATTTATTCCTAAAAATCTAAAGACAAAATAATCACTTATACACCACAAGCAATGGTTGTGTTAAGGAATGGTTTGGTAACAATTTGCATTCAAACAATGAAGATCCTTATTAGCAATGGCATAGGATTTTAAGTGGTCTAGATGCATTCTACAATTTATTACAATAATAATATGGTATCTACAAAAACCACAAAGATGAATATGAAGAACTAATTTTGTAGAAATTGTAGGAAATTTGCAAGAAGAAATATATTGCCTTGCAAGAATCTCATGATCGACTTCCTAAACAATCAAATGCCTTACAACTATTGTTTCTCTATTATGAACACAAATGGAAAATTGAATGATTAGTTATTGACCATATTCCACTTATTGTCCACCCAATTACAGACCATTCGTTTATGTGGGTATAATATGAATATTTAAGTCTTGAAACCCTCCCATATCGTCAAGGCATGCATCTAGTGCAACCATGTCAAATTTCAATGACTACAGGAAAAGTTTGAGAAAAATTCAACATTGGCCCCATTAATTGGTCACTTTGTGGGGTCGAAGAGAATCAACACTTATTCTGGTAATCAACATTGGTCATATGCCTATATCTAATTGGTCTTCTCTTTGGTTACCTTTTCCTTCTCAGTTCTCACACGACCATGTCTTCGTTGACCCATTTTCATGACCTAACCTCGATAAATATTTATGGACTATATCACAAGTTTGTCAAAACACACTAATACTTGATAGACAAGTACTCGAAAAATTGCACAAGCTTCGTCAGTTATTTGATCTTATCTTTGATTTATGCTCTCATCTAAGCTATTGACCATATTCACGCTATTGGCCACCCAGTTATAAACCTTTCTCTTATCTGGGTATAATATGAGTAATCTTTGAGTCTTGAAACCCTCCCATATCGTCAAGGCGTGCATCTAGTGCAACCATGTCAAATTTCAATGAATACAAGAAACGTTTGATAAAATTTCAATGTTGTCCCCATTAACTGGTCACTTTGCAGGGTCGACAAGAATCAACACGTATTCTAGTAATCAACACTGGTCATGTGACTATATCTAATCGGTCTTCTCTTTGGTCAACTTTTCCTTCTCTATTCTCACACGACCATGTCTTGTTTGGCCCCTTTTCATGACCTAACCTCAATAAATATTTATGGAATATATCTAGTGCAACCATGTCAAATTTCAATGACTACAAGAAAAGTTTGAGAAAATTTCAACGTTAGCCCCATTAACTTTTTCAAGACGGCCCGGGCAAGGTTGGGCACCCAATCACGATGCAAGGTGATTTTGCAAGAGGGGCGCCCACATGAGGAAGCATAATGAAAACAAGGTAGGGTGCCCAAAGGCAAGGCAGGGTGAGTTGGCAAGAGGGGCGCCCACAAGAGGAAACGTAAAAAAAACCGAGGCAGATCGCCCAAACACAACGCAAGCCAAGTTGGCAAGAGGTGTGCCCAACCACATGAAAGGCATGAAAATGACCACACAAGGGAGCACTAGGAAAGAAGATGAGTCAGATGTCAGATAAGGAGGAATTTTGGATTCGAGAACTTTTTCAAGATGGCCTGGGCAAGGTTGGGCACCCAAATGCAACGCACGATGAGTTTGCAAGAGGGGTGCCCACATGAAGAATCTTAACGAAAACAAGGCAGGGTGCCCAAAGGTAAGGCAAAGCGAGTCGGAAAGAGAAGCGTCCACAAGAGGAGACATAAAAAAAATGAGGCAGAGTGCCCAAACGCAACACAAGGCGAGTTAGCAAGAGGTGCGCCCACCCACATGAAAGGCACGAAAACGGCCACACAAGGGAGAACTAGGAAAGAAGACGAGATGAATGTCGGATAAGGAGCAATTTTGGCTTCGACTTAACTTTTTCAAGACGGCCTAGGCAAGGCTAGGTGCCCAAACGCAACACAAGGTGAGTTTGCAAGAGGGGTGGCCACATGAGGAATCGTAATGAAAACAAGGAAGGGTGCCCAAAGGTAAGGTAAGGTAGGTTGGCAAGAGGGGTTCCCACAAGAGGAAACGTAACAAAAACAAGGCAGAGTGCCCAAACGCAACTCAAGGCGAGTTGGCAAGAGGTGCGCCCACCCACATGAAAGGCACGAAAAGGGCCACACAAGGGAGCACTAGGAAAGAAGAGGAGTCGGATGTCGGATAAGGAGAAATTTTGACTTCGACTTAACTTTTTCAAGACAACATGGGTAAGGTTGGGTGCCCAAATGCAATGCAAGGTGATTTTGCAAGAGGGGCACCCACATGAGGAATCGTAACGAAAACAAGGCAGGGTGCCCAAAGGCAAGGCAAGGCGAGTTAGAAAGAGGGGCGCCCACAAGAGGAAACGTAACAAAAACGAGGCAGAGCACGCAAACGCAATGCAACGTGAGCTGGCAAGAGGTGTGGCCACCCACATGAAAGGCACAAAAAGGGCCACATAAGGGAGAACTAGGCAAGAAGATGAGTTGGATGTCAGATAAGGAGCAATTTTGACTTCGACTTAACCTTTTCAAGACAGCCTAGGCAAGGCTGGGCGCCCAAAAACAACGCAAGGTGAGTTTGCAAGAGGGGTGCCCACATGAGGAATCATAACGAAAACAAGGCAAGGTAAGGCGAGTTGGCAAGAGGGGCTCCCACAAGAGGAAACGTAACAAAAACGAGGCAGAGCGCCCAAACGCAATGCAAGGCGAGTTGGCAAGAGGTGCGCCCACCCACATGAAAGGCACAAAAAGGGCCACACAAGGGAGTACTAGGCAAGAAGACGATTCAGATGCCGGATAAGGAGCAATTTTGGCTTCAACTTAATTTTTTCAAGATGGTCTGGGGAAGGTTGGGCGCCCAAATGCAACGCAAGGTGAGTTTACAAGAGGGACTCCCACATGAGGAATTGTAATGAAAACAAGGCAGTGTGTCGAAAGGTAAGGCAAGGCAAGTTGGCAAGAGGGGTGCCCACAAGAGGAAACGTAACAAAAACAAGGCAGAGTGCCCAAACGCAATGCAAGGTGAGTTGGCAAGAGGTGCGTCGACCCACATGAAAGGAACGAAAAGGGTCACATAAGAGAGCACTATATAAGAAGACGGGCCAGATGCCGAATAAGGAGCAATTTTGTCTTCGACTTAACTTTTTCAAGACGGCCTGGGCAAGGCTGGGTGCCCAAACACAACGCCAGATGAGTTTGCAAGAGGGGCGCCCACATGAGGAATCATAACAAAAACAAGGCAGGGTGCCCAAAGGCAAGGCAAGGCGAGTTGGAAAGAGGGGCACCCAGAAGAGGAAACGTAACAAAAACGAGGCAAAGCACTCAAACGCAACGCAAGGCAACTTGGCAAGAGGTGCGCCCACCCACATGAAAGGCACAAAAAGGGCCACATAAGGGAGCACTAGGCAAGAAGACGACCCAGATGTAAGATAAGGAGCAATTTTGGCTTCGACTTAACTTTTTCAAGATGGCTTGGGCAAGGTTGGGCGCCCAAACACAACGCAAGGTGAGTTTGCAAGAGGGGTGCCCACATGAGGAATCGTAACGAAAGCAAGTGCAATAAGGCTCCAAGAAAGGCGGGTGTCCTCAATAATAATCATAAACATCAGTGCAAACAACATCCATAAGTGGGCATCTTCCTTCATGGTCTAGGACATAAAACCATGAAACCCCCCGATCCCAATGTGAGATATCCCATCAACAAGAAATAAAAGGTATGAAATGTAACATCCAAAGGTGGACATCTCCACAAACTAGAAGTTTGAATTAAGTCAAACCTCCATTGATGGAAAGTGTGAGACCTTCAAGAGAAACATATCGTCAAATAAAGGATGAAAAAGTGTATAATGGCCTCAAATGGTTGATGTCTTCCTCAAAACAAGTTCTAAGCAAGTAGATCCATCAAATAAGGCATCAAATTATATATGAAAAACACATGTGAAATGCCTTCAATGATAAACTAAATCCATAAGGAAAGGGGTGGCCCCTCATCAATCAATAAATAAGACCATCCCTTAACATGTAAATAAGACCATCCCTTAACATGTAAATAAGACCATCCCTTAACATGCATGCAAGGAGGGTGAGCGCTCCACATGGGATGATGAGTAATATCCAAATTTCACCTAAACAAGTGTGAAATCATCCCACAAGGCAAGGGCATTCCATGGCAGGCTCCTCCACCAAGTAATAGGGCATAAAAATATGTAGAAGAGGGAAACGCTCGACATGAGGGTGTAATACATGTCATAAAAAAACATAATATGTGTATGAATCCTCAACATGAGCAAGGGAATTCACCTCATGAACATCACACCATGCTAGACCATATCAACCTAAATGAATGTGAAATCAAGTGATATAAAGGGGAGAATTCCAAGCAAACAAAGATGCCAATACAATATTAGCTTAGCCAAAAATTGTTAGGGTGTTCCATCAAGGGAGTCATACATCAAGATGTATCATCAACCATCCAATAATGATCATATAAGGGACTCCACAACCAAGTCTACTAGTATGAAAGCAAAGCAATTACCAAGACAACTAGAGCATCAACATCATCTAGCCATCCACGACTACATCATTAATAGTCTCATAAAATGCAATCACAACCCCTAGGCCATCCAAAGATCAACTTGTAAATCTACCTTTGTGATGAAAATCACAAAAGTAGTGAAAAAATACTAGTGTAGGCCTCATGTAAAATGAGGAGTAACACTAGCAACACAAACTGGATAATTTTGAACATAATCATAATTTCATTCCTCTCGCCAATGCCAATTTCTAGCAGGTTTGACTCCTAGCTTACAACCCCAATGGATGAACCATCAATAAATTAACTTCATTAACTCAAGTGGCTATATTGTTGATTCTCTTGGTTAAAGTGGATTTAACCACTTTGTTTGATTATTGAATTACCAAGTCGAGTTGATGTCGCGGAAGCTTCAATTCACCCACCACAAATGTCATGCACCAACCCTGCATAGTGAGCAGTCAATGGGGCCAACGTAAAAATTTCTTCAATATGTGCATGTATGCATCGAAATTTGACATGGTTAGACTAGACACATGCCTTGACAGTATGGGAGGGTTTCAAGACTCAAGGATGTATGATGTCCCCACATAATCTTTGAGATCGTCCACATTTACATCAACGTTCATCATGCACCTCTCATTGTCATCATTTTTCATTCCCTTCTATAGAATCGTTGTTGGAACTATCTTGAAATTTGACATGGAACATCCAATACACCCATCACAAATTTCTTCCACCGAACCCGCACAGTGAGCAGTGAATGGGGCCAACGTTGAAATTTTTTCAATCGGTTCCCGTATGCGTTGAAATTTGACATGGTTAGAATAGATAGTTTCCTTGATGGTATGGGAGGGTTTCAAGACTTAAGGATGTTTGATGTCCCTGCATAATATTTTAGATCGTCCATGTTTGCATCAACGTTCAATATAATGGATGTCTCATTGTCATCATTCGTTATTTCCATCTATATAATCTTTGTCGGAACAATGTCATGGCACTTCCAATACACCCATCACCAATGCAACCTTGCATCAACCTCGCACGGTGAGCATTGAATGGGGCCAACGTTGAAATTTCTTCAAACTGTGCATGTATGTGTCAAAATTTGACATGGCTAGACTAGAAACATGCCTTGACGGTATGAGAGGGTTTCAAGACTCAAGGATGTCTGATGTCCCCACATAATCTTTTAGACCATCCATGTTTGCATCAACGTTCATAACAAATGTCTCATTGTCATCATTTGTCGTTTCCATATGTATAATCTTTTTTGGAACTCTCTTGAAATGTCATGGAACTTCCAATTCACCCACCACAAATTTCATGCACCGACCCCACATAGTGAGCAGTGAATGGGGCCAACGTTGAAATTTCTTCAATATGTTCATGTATGCGTCAAAATTTGACATGGTTAGACTAGACACGTGCCTTGACAGTATGGGAGGGTTTCAAGACTCAAGGATGTATGATGTCCCTGCATAATATATTAGATCATCTACATTTGCATCAATGTTCATCATGCACGTCTCATTGCCAATGTTTGTCATTCCCTTCTATAGAATTGTTGTCGGAACTATCTTGAAATTTGACATGGAACAGACTATCCATGTCAAATTTTGGTGCATGTCAAATGTGAATATAGTATCCATGTCAAATTTCGGTGAATACAGAAACATTTTGAAAAAATTTCAACGTTGGCCCCATTCACAAGTCACTGTTGCCCATCATGTACTCTAGCCCTAGTACAATGTCTTTTAATAGTTGTTTCCTTTAATATTCGACCTAGAAAAATAAAATGAAATGAGGACGAGATGAGACGATATATAGAGTGGATCTATGAGTGATCTTTGAGTATAAATATGAATGAATTAACCTCTCTTGGTTTCAAGAATAAGTTATTATCTACTAAACACGACCAACCACATGAAGGTGGAAGCTCATATGGCCCCTCCCCCCCCTCACATCGCTCTCAATTCCCCAATACCCAATATATAAAACAGAAAATAAACAAAAGCAATATAATAATCATGCATAGAAACTACCAAAACTAAAATGAAATAAAACTTAAAAACATGTAATTAACACACATAAAAAATTATTTAAAGAGAATAATTCATACAAATGAAAATATCTAGTTACGTACCTCATCAACCAATGCAACATTTGCATCATCCTTCTTTTGTATATTCTTCTTGATCATCCAACTCGACATTTGTATCATCATCTGGTTCAGAAACAATGTTGAAAGGATTGATGATATCATCATCATCATCAATGTCATTTTCAAGCATATCTTCATCGATATCATCATCAAGAACTGGCAAATTGTCTCCTACGCCTGGTTCATCTTCTCCGTCTTCTTCATCTATCGACCCATATTCTTCTTGCTCTAGCTCTACATCATCTTCTTCTTCAATATCATCTTCTTCATCTACAATATCCTTTATTGGCCTTCCTCTTGGATCATATCTAACAACAAATGACCAATCCCTCTTATTTGGAACCTTTGAGTAAAAGACTTGTTCACATTGACTTGGAAAAAATAGCGGTCATTTGTTTTTTCAAAAATTGTTGTTTTAATTATCAAAAATTCATTGGCATGTTGAATAACGGTTATTTCCTCATAAATTTCATGCATTTGTAACCTATACCATTTGACATCAAACAAAACTAATTTGAAGGAATTAAAGTCACACTCAATTATATCATTCAAAAACCCATAGTATCTATCTTCAGATTCTCGAAGACGTATGTCACTCCTAGAGGAAACATTACTGACCCGGAATACTGCAGTTATCCCACTATCGGAAGTTTTTCTGGTTTCATCCAATTGTTTGATGCGAAATTTATGACCATTGCACCACATAGCCTTGTGGTGTTTCAACTGCAATATGCCAGACATGTAAAAGATGCATTGTCAATTAATAATAAACAAATTTATATAACTTGGAAAGTATAATTTGAAAAAAACACACCTACAATCACATTAATATAATATAAAATAACTGAATAAAATGGGTGAATTTTGTTGCCTTTCCATCTTTCAAACAATATGTTAAATATATTTCCCTCTACGTAACATCAGAATCTCCATTACGACGACCTTCTCTAACCAATTCAGACAATTCTTTCCATGATAACCTACCGCCATCACATTCTTTACATCTATCAATCCATACCTTCATCCAATCAAGATTGTTTGCAATGTATAAACGCAATACATCCCAATCTTGACAAACTGACTGATCAAAAAATCACAATTCACCAATATTAAATATTAGTTATAACCATGGTAAATATTAATAAATGATGAAAGAATAAATATTAAATGAGTATGAATTGAGTGGGATAACATTTCATTCCTCGTGGAAGCCCATTATTACTACCTTCACGACGACGACATTGATGAATAATTAAAACAAAATTTCAAAACATGATTCCATTTATGATACATAAACAAAATGTGTACCTCGAGGATTAATTCTTTCATATGCCGACTTCCATAGGCGAGGTGTCATTCTTTGTGGTTTTAGTCCAGTCTCTTCTTTCCCATTGAAAAGATCTTTTTCAATAGTACAATACTTATGGTTCTTAGGGAGGAAGTATCTATACTCATCAAACACCTCCTTTCCTAAACTTTTTGACCGACGAGATTTCATCTTAGGACCACAAACTGAACATGCAAAATTACCCTTTGTTTGAAGACCTGCAATAGATGGATTAATGTGAATTATTAATATACGAAATGATTATTTAAAAAACATGCATGATATATTCAAATAATTATATACTATTCAAGCATGCAATATGGAACGTTACATACCACAAAAATGTGTTAGTCCTGGGGCATCATGAATTGTCCATAAAAGTATTCCACGACATTGAAATCTCTTCTGCCCAATTGGTTTACATATGTCATACATAGTGATGCCCTCCCATAACTTTAGTAGCTCGTTGATAAGAGGCTCGATATACACATTCATATATTTAACTTGGTACTTACCTAATTGTTTGAAATTACACGAAATTACTACCATGGTATGTATATATACGTAAATAAATAAATAAAAGATGTTATGCAAAAAAAAGGAAAAATGAAAAATTTACATTTGAAAAATTAATGTAAACAAATACCTTGAATAATCATTGTCAAAATTATGTGCTCCCTCTTTATTGACATCCAATGAGGAATGCTATTGTTGATAACAAAAATAGGCCACACTGAGTAAACAGACCGAAGCTCTCCAAATGGATTAACACCGTTAGTTGCCAATGAAAGCCTAACATTTCGAGGTTCATCTGTAAATTCTGGCTATTTTGCAACAATTTCCTTAAATGCATAACCATCTGCAGACATTTGAAAAACATCATCTTCAATTCTCTTTCGTGCATGGTAATCCAAATTGTGTTATGCTTTGGCACCTGAATAGACGCTACAAACGTGGAATTATGGGAATATGTCGGAGAACCTTTCGAGGAACCATTTTTGTTACTTCATTGGTTTGATATCTATTGATACCACATACTGGGCATTTTGTTTTCGACACATGTTGTCCATAATATATAATATGGTCATCATGACATGCATCTATACTTTGATACTCCATTCCAATGTCTTTCATAATGGCA